>JAQGAV010001540.1:0-20277 GCA_034691345.1 Phasmarhabditis papillosa
GACAACAGAGGCTGCAGAGACTACTATGAAAGGTATCAGGATCATTATGATTATCACTCGGGATCGGAAAGTGATTAGCCACATATAATCAGAAAGGAAAAGAAAGCGGGGAACAGCATTGAATTAGATGCCCGCTCGAAGAAGAAATGGCAAGCCAGAAGCCTTCGACACAGACTCAGGGCCCATGAATAGTGGAGCCTTGAGATATATAGAAGAAAGAAGAGCAATAGGAATAACTTCCAAATTCCTATTGTATGAACAGAAGAATTCTAATTTTAGAGAATCATGATATTTAAATTAGTTTTGCATCAGGATAGATATATGCGTATCGATATGGAGAATCGATTGAAGATGCTATGGTACAAGATGAACGAATGTTACCATTTGCATATTTTTCGCGCTTGAGTACCAAAAGGAAGAAGCAGCAAGTGCTATGGAAAGCAATGCTGGAACTCCGAACAGTAAGGGCAGCGAGTCAGAGAGCTCGGGCCTAGCAGCTGTGATCGATCAACCTGAGCACATGGAAGTGCAAGAAAGATCGGGAGATGAAGATGTTCAACTGGTTGTGGAGCAAACAACTATGGACAGTTCGGTACCGTTGGAAAAGGTAGCCGAACCAGCTGAACAAAGGTCTGCCGCAGGCCACGACGAGATCGAGAAAGCTGCCAGCACAGATGATAAGAAGGGAGATGCAGCAGCCACAGAGGCAGCCGCTCAGATTCCTGAGGTCACACCGGTAAAGCAACCTGTTGCTACACCAGCGAAGAAACCAGGTAATCGAGCACAGCAGGCTCAGGAACTCAAACGAGAAAAGTTCTTGACCGCTCTAAAGGACAGAAAAGAGGGCTGTGGATACTGGGCTTGCAGGGATAAGATCCACAATCCTGAAACTTGGGAAGACGAGACGAACGAATTAATGAAGAAATTCGATCGATGGCAGACAAGCGCAAGAAGGAGTTTTTCGACCAACTGCTGGACTACAACGACAAGGTCAAGATGCATGTGACTATCAAAACGGCAACGGGAGCTAAATCCTAGTTGTATCCGATGCCAGCGTGGACAGATCGAGCAAAAGCAAAGGACCGTATGGGATTCCTGTACGGGCCAGCTGCATGGAAACTACTGGCAACGGACCCAAATGCCAAGAAGCAGATGTTCAAGGTTAGGGTTCAAGTTCCATACATGGTCGCAGGTATGGAAACAGAACACCATGACGTCGAGCTATGGTTTTGTCGGGAGGATTTGGAGATGTTCAATTTCTGGGTACACGAGGTATCACACGATACTTCAAGACCATGGGAGCAGCATACGAAGCCAAAGGAGCCTCCACGAGCAGTTCAACATAGACTCCAGGCCACACGGATCGATATCCTCGCACTATTTCCAGAATTGGATTATACGCTATTCATCACCGAGGATTTAATCTCAGCAGCTGCAAGAATTGAAGCAGCACGTGACCTTGAGGCTATACCTGCCCAGCAGGAAGAGACTCAAGCATCGCAAATTCTAGAACGCCACCACCAGCTCCATCAGTCAATACAGCAAATCGACAGTAAACTACACCGCAAGCTCGTGCTGTTACAACAACTGGTCGACAAGCTATCCAACCTTCGAGCTTGGCTACCCGAAGTTCGGGTAGCCAAGCTGGTTCGAGCAGGATTTCAACACCAACATCGGGCAGCTTTGCAACTAAGTTACAAGCAGCACAAGATCAGATGCGTGCTGCAGGTATGGTTCTACAACTTCCTGAGGTTTCGGATAGAAGAAGAACACCTCTAGCTTCGAATCAGCAAAGTCCTGTTCAGGCTATGGTACCAAACGGCGCCCAGTCTAGCCAAGGTACTATGAGCCCGTTTAAAGGGATTAATAACTTCCAAGAACGTTTGGAGGTGGAAACGAACGACGATACTCTGTTCTACCTAGAAAAATTGGATCTAGATTATGAGGTCGGGTTGAATCCAAACTTGATCCGCTTCTTAAAGAACAAAGAAGGTGACGTGGTGAACATCGTTGTGGTCAATGCAAGTAAGCCGAGTACCAACTCTGGAGAACCTTGCTGGGTACTATTCAAAGAAGACTTCAACACGGACATGAAAGCTCGTCGGGTGATCAATTTAAGCCAGGCAGAGATTCATGCAGCCACTAAAATGCGAGAAGCAGAAGAAGCCGCTAGAAAATTGGCCCAACTGAGAAAAGGAAATCTACCGCCAGAGATTCAAGGAGGTGGCATGGAAGCCAAAGTTCAGGATATGAAGTCACAATTCCAACAGTTTAAAGCTGCTGGACCAAACCAGGAACGGTCCGGGAGTCGCAACAACAATTCAGATGCTTCCAGACAACAGCCTGCACCACAAGTAATGGCTCAGCAACAGTTGAGGGCACCAGGTGCTCCTCAACAACAAGATCATGGTCGAGATAGAAGTAACAGAACCAACGGCAACCGCCGTGAGGATCATTACCCAAATCGTGATCAAGATTATGATTCTGGAAATCACCGTGGGCACAGAGACCGAAACGAAAGCCAGCAGAGATCTCGATCGAGAACCAGATACCAAGACGCAGATCACTCGAGATATGGTCGATCCAACCGCTCCAGAACCATATTTACTTTGTCAATTGGTTCTTTATTGAGCTGATTAATTATGACACGTATTAGCTTTGGAATGGTTGTATCCCGCTCAAAAGCCATCCATTTTCAGGGCTAGTTGATTCGGGCTGTATAAAAGTTAGGAACTTCTAAGCTATCAAGCTCTATAAAACCCGGGAAATGCAATATATTCAGACCCTATAAAAGTACCGAAATTCTTTCCAATGGGCCTAAATCGTGCCAACTATTTCGGGAGTACTTTTTTTGCGCAAATATCGTTAAACAAATACAGTTTTTACGTCTAGAGATCGTTTTGGTAGTGGGCGGGCCTTACGGCCCACCAAATACGCAACGGAGTTCGCACTTTACAAATATAATAACGAGATTTTTATTTTATTTCCCAACTTTTATAGGGCTGTTCCTTTGCGTATTTGGTGGGCCGTTAGGCCCGCCGACTACCAACAATGCGTGTTCCTAGTTCCATTTGAACATCCCTTTTCTAGACCTAAATCTCATTTTCCGGTCTTTTTTTATATATATTACAGCACCTTAAATAGTGCCGAACAGTTTATCTCGCGAACACTACGCCAACGATGAGTTCAGCGACAGAAAGCTCGTCTTGACTATAGCGAAAACGTCTTGGCTCTCTCTGTGGCATAACGCTACTTAACCTTACGCAGATTTCCCCGATCCTAATATACAAAACAAAGGTAAAAAATAAGATTTATATGTACATAAAGGAAACCCGAACAATATAAAATAACCCGATCTAAAATGGAACGGCGTGAAGTACGTATAACTCGCCTGCCACAAATTAGGTGCGAAATGATTGGCGTATATCACCGCCAATCCTAAATTTGCCTGCGATACGGTAGGTTCGTTGCGGGACCCAGCCGGCATTTGAACCTCACTCAAAGTAGTTTAAATTACGTGCGAAAAAGATGTAACTTTGCAGCACATTCCGGCACCCGACAACGGTGCGGCCCCCGCTTGACCATTCTTCTTCCGGTCTTTGGCGGAGTTGACATCTTGCATCCGATTTCCGGTTTGGTAGAACCAAAGTATGCCCTCAAGACCTAACTGTTGGTCTCCTGAGGACCTTCTTTAGTTCCTTTAAGTAGACATTAGATCGTACTTCTTCTCCCGATCTCTAAACACAACAAGTCTACAATCCCTCTATCTGGACCGTAGCTTGATCTTACGTGAGCCGGTGATAGGCTCTTTTGGACTTTACGACAATTATCTGCCGGCCTGTGATATATTATGCAGAGAGACTGATTGCTCAACCTTGTATTATACAAATACTAGAACCGATTGTGCCTTTGCACAAGAAATAAACCTAACTTAACACTGTTTTTAAACGAAACACAAAAAATACGACCTGAGTTTGTTTCAACAGGCCGATGCACCAAATGTTCTAGAATGTAAGGAGCGTACTTACAAACTAGGACGTAAATATTTAGAAAACTACTATACCTTCTCGCTAGCAGAGATCCAAAACTGACAAACCAACCAAAACCTTTATTGCATACGGAATGTGTAATTAGAGCAATAAAATAGCCTACATCAACAATAAAACATGTTAGCCTGTTAGACGAGACTAACGAACAATACGAGAATGCAAGAAATGGATTCGAAGAGTGCAGAAATACTGCACACCCTTCGAAAAATTGAAACTACTTTAGAAAAAGTAAATGTTTGAATTTCCTGCCCTTATTTACGACGGGTCGTGCGGAGCCCTGATTACGGCCCAAACGGTGAGCGCCGGTGTACTGTAGTCTATAACAAACAGAAAACCTTAGATCACGGGGGTATACTTAATCTTCCGAAATTGCATACTTGTCTTTTTCCGAACATGATACAGAACAAAACTAGTACAATACTATTTTTCAGACAACAAACATAAAAATGCGCCTCTAACCATATAATTGAGGTTCAATTTTGCCACAGAACGAAATATTTTGGAAACCATAGGCAACACCGCTCACTGCAGTCTTTGTTTTGTTATGGACTATATCTCTAACTAATATGTACCATTGTATCGCAAGAAAGTGCTTCGATCCTTTGGAAGAAGTTGGTCCGGTGTTAGTGTTATAGTATCGTTTGAACCTAAAAAGACAAAGTTAAATTATTTCTCTTATTGGTCTATTGAATTTGTCTGGTTAGCAAGAATATCAAAATGCTTAAACCATCTAACTTTCTTTGCGTGATTGTCTAAAATAGGTTAGAACTTGGATATTTTTGTCCGAAAATAATTTTAATTAAAGTTATTCGTTTTTAAAAAAGATTACCCGGTTTGATAGTTCTTGCAAATGCTGGAATCATGTCTTTCAACGCGGGTCCATCAGCGGCCAACTTCAAAAATACGGCTAGCTGAACGAAATTTGTATTTGATTGATAACTAGTTTTTGATTTATTTAGGTAATAACTAATTAATAAAAAGGTTAAGGAGAGATTGGTGTGAAACAAACGATCGAAAGAATTGGAAGATATTAGGTAATTCAACGAGGTGGTGGTAGCCCAGTGGTTAGAAGCTTCGCCTAATAACAACAAGCTAGAGGTCGATGGTTCGAATCCCCACGGAAGAAAGAATTCATGCAAATTTGTTCTGATTCGCCGCCTCCACTCCCTGGGTGATGTGCTATAAAGTCCCAATTCCTATGGTTCCCTCTTCTCACTACTTCGTTCAAAATATCTGTGATCTCGTGTTTGGTAAAATAGTATGTCTGCAAACCTACGGTCCGTTGCAGAGATGGACAGTTGGCGCGTAAATTCAGTTTGTTGATCGCTGAGGGCTGATGAGAAAATAAGAACATTGAAAATGATTTCCTTGCTTGTTTTATATAATTGTACAATCAACACCCTCGATTCGATCATAAATTTAAATGTAAAACCAGTGTTAACCTTAAGAACGCACATCAGTCCTCAGCGATCAATTAATTTAATTTACGCGCCCGCTTCTTTTATCTGCAACGGCGCGCGGACCGTAGGCTTGAAGACAGAATATATTTTGTATTTGATTGAAGAAGAATGTTATTTACAACAGCTGTGCCTCCTGTTACAGTTCCAGCAGTCTCTGCTGTAAGGCCCTCGCGGTAGTGGACGAAGTGAAGCTGAAATGAAATGTTGCAGAAGTTGAGAAGAATCAATTATTAGCAAATTTTCTAACACACATTCTTTTAAAGCATGGTATAATTTTTTAAACTTTCTCTAAGATAATCTCAAGTTTGGTTCTATCATCATTGAGCCATTTTGCTTTAAGTTATTCATCAGACATTATTCTCTAAATGGAGAAAGTTTACAAAGAAAATTTGTGTAATTGGCCTGGAGGACCGGCGTTGAAATTTCCAACAGTACGCAAGTAACACTTAATTATAGTCTGTTTTTTAGCACTCTATTATTATTCTTGAATAGAACTATATTACTTTTGAATCAGACTATATAGACCAATATATCTGCTAACCTCTGATGAGTAATGCTTTCTATTGATAGTGTTTTCACTACCCTTTTGGTTACTAATATCCCAGTGCATATGAAACTGAGCCAGATTGTATTTGCCGGATAGACCACCACCTAAGAGAATGAAAATAAACAATGCCGGAAAGTTAGATGCCAGAAATGGCCATTTTCTAAGTCCTGACTGCAAGACTGACAACAAACTTGCTAACTATTTAGAACCAAATTTTTGATAAGCGAATATGTAAGTGTAGCCAGAAGCTAAATTTTTAAACAATCTAACTATTGAGTCGGCGGTATGAACTGCAAGTTTTATTTTCGCGAGCAATGGCGCGCGAAAACGCGGACTTGTCAACGATGCAATTTATATTTAGTTATGACAACACAATACTATATGTTTTTATCGAATACTAAAGCACATAAACAGTATTATACTTTATTTCCAAGAAGAAGAATGGTCAAACTAAATGAACTAAATAATATTGACCTTGTAGCTTAGTGAAACATTCTCTTTCTTTAGAATGGATAGTCAAGTACACACTACGTTTCAGTCCCCGTTAATGAAAGTGCTTACATTTATTCTTTGGTTTTTGTGAACTCACCAGTTATATAAGGAACGTTGGACCAACTAGGAAAACCCTCGAATAGTTCTGGAAACTAATAAGTTATGACGAATTGAAATATGAAATTTTATTTCAATTTCAGAAAAATGTATAGAATAACAGTTTGGCCAAATATAATTCAATTGCCAAACAACAGGACTATTTCAATAAACTAAATATTGTTATAGTCTATAACAAACAAAAGATCTCAGAGCGCTGTGGTCTACATAGGTTTCCGCAATTGCGTATTTATCTTTTCTGGACATGATACAAAATGAAACTAGTACAATAATACTTTTCTGATAACAAATAAAACATTGGGCATCGAACCATAGAATGGAAGTTTTATTTTGCAACAGAACGGGAAATTTTTCAAACCTTAAAAAACACCGCTCACTGCAGTCGTTTTTTGTTAAGGACTATATCTATAAAGCTCGTATGCGTTTAGAATTGGATCATAATTAGTGTTGATAATGCATACTACATAATAAAGAAATAAAATGTTTTACAACCGAAAAGATATATGAAGATAGTTGCTCTATATTACTATCTGTAAATAAGCACCTAAACAAACCAATTATTTACCTGTATGTCCGTTATTTGAAACCACCAATTCTCCAGATACTTCGTAATTGTGGAACTGGAGGTCCGGAAACTGTTGATAAACCACGTTTTCTGAAAAAAGATTATTTTTGGAACTTATAAAAAGAATCCACATTTTATTCCCAAAACTCTTACAACTCGCGAATCATGAGGTTGCTCATTAATAATATTAGTTTACTCATTAATAACAGCGTAACATTAGCAGTCATTTAATGGTTCGCAATTAATCCGTTGACTATATTCATATTTATAGTCCACGGCAAAATCTCAAGTTTTGGGAAACGGTAGATTACCCGACGTGGACCGAAATGTACGCCAGATGGCCTACATTTGAAAAAAAAGGAAACACTCAGAAAAACTCTTTTTAAGGATATTCAGTCAATTTTCGAATTTCAACGATTCTCAGGGGGCGCAATAATCGCTGTTCTTTGAAATTTGTGCGTGGACTATAACCTATTCTGCTACTGTAGTGTTTAACTCACTTGTCGATATATCAATCGGAGATTGTTCTCGCCCGGTTGAACACAGGCCTTCCCATTGTTTTTGCTGCTTGTAAGTCCAGGTAGAATTGATTTCACCTGTAAGTTTAAGAATATATCGAAACTTTCAACTTTTATTTTGCTTTTCGGACAAAGAAATCACTTAATTCAATGCTGTAGTATATCTATAGTGAAGCCACAGTTTGGTTAGAGTGTTTTTGTGCAAAATGAGTAATGGCAAAATGGGCAAAATGTAGAGTGTAGTACAAAATGGATATATCAATAAAATAACCAGCCTATTAACTTTTGAACTACATTTCTGAAAAGCTGTGGTATTGTTGTGCAATTTTAGACAATGTTCAGACTGTGCAAGACTAATTAAAAACAAATCCTTTACAGAATTAATGAAGCTCTATAGAATAACTAATAGAAGCAAGAACAATTTTTGTTAATATGTTGAAAACTATTGGATTATGAATCTAAATTATATAGATCATTATTCGATTATTATGTGTCTATCGAGAATGGCGGGCCGGGCCGGCCCTAGTCTATTTTACAATTTTAAGCGGACATTGTTCAAAAAAGTGAGTTGTTAGTGTTATTTTTGGTCATTTTGGTCAATAAGAAATGCAATAATCTTTACCCATTCATGTAATACTATTTACATAATGTTTACCTTAATCAGGTGAATTTTTCATGAAAATTGTCTTTATTCAGGCCGACTTTTCGAATTTTTGGCTCTTTCCGGCCCGCGAATGGGCCGATTTCCCAAAAAGTCCGGACCGGCTTGTGAAATTCCAACCCCTGAGTCCAACCCTCTAATTTCCGGAGACTGTTCAAGTGTTCTTTAAACCTCAAATGCTTTCACAATAGTAAACACCCCATCTAGAGTTCAATACTTGACCCTACCTAAACAACCTGTTTATATTGCCTAAAAAAGACTTTTTGTAGATAATATCGCCTAGTGCTGCTTAATGTTACACTTACCAAACACTGTTGTCGAGAAAATAGAGGACACAACAAATAACAAGAATACCATTGTTCAGTGTATGAATTATTTAAATAATTCGGCTTTTATAACGGTTTGCAAGCAGATTAAGACTCCGCCCTATATAATGGGTGGGAGGGGGTTTAGGGTTACTGTAGCTATACATGCAGCCTTGGGTACACAGAACACATCGGTAGTGAGGAGTCAAACACACATTCACAAAGTAGACAGTTTGATTATAAAATATAAAAAGTAATATTTAGTGTTTAAACTTTTTTAATAATGTAGTTATTTACAGTTGAAACATTTGAGTATACGAACTGAAGTAGGTATTGAAGGTTAATTCATTTTTGCGAAACACGAGATCACAGATATTTGGGTGATCAAGTGAGACGAAGGGATCATAGGGAGCAAGGACTCCATCGCACAGCACCTGGGGAGCGGAGGCGGTATGTAGAGAAAAATGCTCGGTTTGGAAAATATGTATAGCTCATTCTGAAACACCTAAGTTTCTGGTCATCATAACAGTCACCGCGCCATATTGAAACGGGACAGAGCAAATTCATATGGTGACATATTGATGCTCATATCCTGCCTTATTTTGTTAAACAATTCATGTTAGTTTATATATCTTTGGAAAGGTCATAACTCAATTTTTTCTTTGGTGGTAGAAATAACGGCAACCAAAATCAAATTCATATCGTTAGTAGCATCGAAAGCTGCAGTACAACCTGTCGATTTAGAAAAAACACAATTATAATGTATTCAAAGTTTTACCGAAATCCAATAGTGGCGGATATTCCATATTTCTACTCTATGTACTCTGATTCACAAATCAGGAAACTGATATTTTTTGACTCAAAGAATTGTGCTTATCAGAATTCCGCAAAATAAGTTATAGGAGCACTGTGACAACCAAAAACAGCCGCCTTCCTTACAACAAGTACGGTGGATTCTTTCGCTGACCATATTGATTCAACTAAAATGTAATCATATGTAGTTAGATGTATTCTTTTTGTATTCCTTTTTTTTCGCATAATATTTCATTGTATTTTTTCCTTACTGGGGGTTAACATGGCCATCCGTCTAAGTTATTATTATGCATTTAGTTTTAAAATACATTATTCCTTTGTATTCAATACTAGGTAACAAACAATTATTATCATCATCACACAGTGAACTTAAATTCAATAGAAACATTTTACATGCATTCGCTACAGTTCCTAACAAAACAATGCAGTAATTCCGCCATGATTTAAAACAACTTAGTCAAAAAAATAATCCATTTTTCAGTTTTAAAAAGTACTTTATCTGTCAAATACAGAAAGTGGGACATATATATAGATCACCAGATTATCACCAAGCTTCGTTAATTGAAGACATGGTGGCTCCATTATTTCAATTTTCACAACATGTTCACCACAAAAAGCTCATACTCGTTTCAACGTGGCAACTTTTGATCTTTCATAATCATTGTATTTACTTTTATAATTGATATATAATACAAAATGCTGTATTTTAGTCGCACGCTATTTACCCCCTGGTTTAGAAAAGCGCCACGGGCCACCAGACTACACAGCACAAAAATATCTACAGCAGAGTTATTCTAATTATTTGAATAAAATAATTAGAATGCGAGTGATTTTGAAGGTTTTACTATAGTCTATAACAAACAAACGACCGCAGAGCGCGGTGGTAGACATAGGCTTCCGCAATTGCGTATTTGTCTTTCCTGGGCATTATACAAAATAAAACGAGTAGAATATTTTTTTCTTCTTACAACAAACAACAAATTGCGCATCGAACCATATAATGTAAGTTTAATTTTGCCACAGAACGAGCGATTTTGGAAAGCTTAAACCACATCGCTCACTGCAGTCTTCTTTCTGTTATGGACTATATCGAACCCCCTACCCACAGGACTTACAACCGCAATTTTTATCATCATATTGTAATTCAGTTTAGCAAAAGCAACTAATCACTTGTCAAAGAATTTCAATGTTCAACTTATCATTGAAATTTCAACTCAACTAAAGTTTCAAAGGAATAAGCAGGCTAAAACTTGGGATGGTGAACTACATAACATTAAATATAAAGTATAAGGGTTACAATCTAATAAAGATTAAAAAACTAATCATTGAAAGAAAAAATGAAATAAAAACAAATTTGAAACATTTGGCAACAATAAAACCTCATGTTACATTTCTATTTTGGTTTCTTAACAGACCAACCTAAATAAACTATTTAATTTATTACATAGTAACCCTTATACTTCATACTTAATGTTCTGTAGTTGACTATTATCGAAATATACAACAAGAAAGGACATTTTTTATTGTAAAAAACTATTACGTTTCGAAATAAACAGTTCATTCTGATCTATTCAACAGAAATTTGTAAACCTCTCGGATTTCATGAAGAATTAAAGCAAAAATGAATTTTG
This sequence comes from Phasmarhabditis papillosa, assembly GCA_034691345.1. Classification (NCBI taxonomy): domain Eukaryota; kingdom Metazoa; phylum Nematoda; class Chromadorea; order Rhabditida; family Rhabditidae; genus Pellioditis; species Pellioditis papillosa. The sequence continues at coordinate 11,159 of JAQGAV010001540.1, forward strand.
AGAGTCAGAAGCGGTTCAATGCACTTATTTTTTTTCCGCGAAGCTGCCTCTTCCTAGCTGGCTCCGCAGGCACCACCTTCCTAACCATCGATAATACTATCACCTGCCTTGCGCCACAGGAATGTCACAAAAATTACATACCTTCAGAAACTTTTCGCGTTTACATTTTGCCGAAAGAATTCTCAATTACACTTTTGGCTTTATTACATTTACTAGTATCGTATTACGGCCATAATAAGTTTGTTGAGAATATTTTCAGTTCATTCACTATTTAACATAGTTCACCTGTAATTTACGTAAATTGAGGAAGTATTACTTAAATATAAAACAAGGAAATCCTTTATGTACCACGAAACTAATTTCCTTGATTTTGAATTAGACTAGAATATTTATTGTAAAAGAGCTAATTTGCACGTTTTAAGTTTTACGGCTCCAGTATATTTTGAACAATATGTAATGAATTTCTTGCTATTACCAAATAAGAAAGACAATCGGCTTTTTCAAACTTGAAAAAAGAGGTATTGCTGATTAATTATAGCGTAATTTGCAAATATCAAATGTTTCCGCCCTCTTGAAATTGTGGCTGTTGTGTGTTACATAATGCATAATGTTTTTCCATTTTGAATCTATTTGAAGTTCAAAGTTTTATACATTCGTAAATTTGTGTTTCTATCAAGGGTGGCAAAAAATATTGGTGCGAATTTGTTAATTTGAAATATTTCCGGAAACGAAACAAAGTTTATTGGCCACCTATCAGGCAAACTCAGGCAAACTCAATTTTCAGGCAAACTTTTTTCTCAAAAAATAGTTCTTTTTATTGTTTTTTTTATTGTGCGTCGTCGCTTGCGTATTTATAGGATTTTTAACACCCCACGCGCAGGCGAATTGCACGCGCGTACTTGCAAGGTACAATATTGAACGGAGGGTAGTCGCCAGATGCTGGCGAGAGACTCGCGAAAGTTGCGCTGACTATACGGGTCTTTGGAATTTGCTGCTTGACCACATAATTTGAATAGAAGGGACTTTTCGCTAATTATCTTCAACTGAAAGAGCTCTGCTTTGTGAAAGGATGTGAATTATTTCTTCTTCAAAACATACTTTTTGACTTTTCAATCAAGAATAATTTATTTTTTTGAGGTTTTAACTTTTTTCCCCTTTCAGATATATGGAAAATTGCGAAATAACGTCGTTTTTACTACAATCATGATCAGTTTGGTTAAAAAAGGTGAGTTCAAATGTAACTATGCCAATTGTTTCAAATTAGTTCTTTTGGAAACATTTTCTTAGTCTAACAATGTTTGGAACCATAATCATTGAAAAACTTCACAGGTTTATAGTTAACCGTCAGATAGTGTTCTAAAATATCTCCGAATATCTCAGATTGCACTGCTGGTTTACCAAAATAGCTAGCAAATATCAGACCTCTCAAATGAGCGGGGCCAAGCCCGAGCGATTGTCGAAAACCGACCAGGTGCCCGGCCGTACCACTCTTTTTTAAATAAATACAAAATTCGTAAGGGGCACCTTTAGATGATTTTTCGATTTTATTTTCAACCGTGGGGTCCCCGGCCCTGCCCCGCCCGTTTGGGCTCTGCGAGGTCTGCCTAATATTAGCCTAATATTATTGAAGTTATATAAGTTATATGCATACATTTTCAGAAAAGTAGTGTACTAAATTGTTGAATTGAAGGCATATACCAAATACGCCAATTGAGTTGTATTGCTAGCGTATAGAGCAGTGGTTTTCAGGCAACATTACCAATGAATCCTTTACCAGAGAAGAATTCTACCGACAGCAACTCCCTATAGCTATTTTCATATTTCTATATTGCATACTGTTTATTTTTATCTACGTTGTGGTATTAATGGTGAGTATATTTCGGGCCTGAACAAATTGTTATGGTTGGCAACCACGCATAGGATGCAATAGGTTTAATAAGCAGTAGAACATATGAGTGCAAATAAAGTTTTAAATAAAATATAACGTTTGAAAATCATTTCTTGTGAAATTTGAAACCCAAAGACATGTAATGATACCATAGAAGCCTTTTGCAAATTTTTCAGTTTTCTCATTAACGACTTTGCAACAATAGTTCTATAACAAGTTACTTGCTTCATAACAGTTAGTAAAATAAATCGAAATTTAGGCCTTGCGCTCAGAACGCAAATACAAGTCACTAACTGCGTACAGAATAATGTTCCATATTGGTGTTGCCGATATTGTTCAACTTTGTATTCATTTCACAGCAGGAATCTATATTATAATAGGAAAGGAACGATATGGAGTACCGGAACAAGTGAGTATTTTTATTTGAAGATCTGGAAATCAAAAGTCTCTGATTTTACAAAACTTGTTCAAGATGACTATGTGCGAGATATTGAAGGTCGCAAGGAATCTCAAGAAACACAACCCCTGAAAAACATAACTCTGTTTGATGATGATACTATTTATTTATCGCTAAGTATTATACTATACAAAAGAATCATACATTTGATAAGTAAATACATAAAAACTTAAACGGATAGAGAAGAGTTTTTCTATATTACACTGAGATTTTTGCAAGCGGCTTCAAACAGTTCTGTTTTTATCTGCGAATCCCGTTTGGGGCATATATTTAGTTCAATTAGTGGATAGAAAATAGGCCTAAAAAATCAAGCTAAACATTTTTTTCTTCATAATATACACCAACTCAACCAAAGCTTTCATTATTTGCTCCTAAAACAGAGTAAATTCCTGCCACTCTGAAACACTTCTTATTCCTATTTTAGATAATAGGCGCTTTCATTAACGCTGCATGGTGTACCATGCTGGCTCTGACAATCCTGTTGACTCTGAATAGATTCACAATTATCATATTCGCTTTCAGAAGCAAAGAGATATTCTCTAATTTTATGACTAATGTGAGTACAAACTTTCGTAAAACTAAGATGAATAGTATAGTCTGTTTCAAAATCCAGACTGCACAATGCTGACTCGAGGCGCAGTGTTGCAAAACATTACCTTCAAAAAATGTAAAGTTCAGCTTTTAAAAGTTCATTTTGCCGCATTGTGTCGAAAGTAAGACCGGCGCGATGTAGTCTAGTTTTGAAAAAAATATAGTTTTTTGCAGGGGTAAGCATTACGAAATTCAAATTCTTCGGTTTTTTTCAAAATTGTTTGGCTACTTCTTTTGCTCAATGGTTGCAACTGTGATGTTGATACAAAGTTTAAAATTATTAGAAACATTGATTCAAAATAAAAAATTAGTTTAAATAGTTAGACAAGTTGACTTTACCCTAATCGTTACCTTTGTGGGTCTACCTCGGTCTCTGCTGGCTGTTTTTCGGTTGTATTGTAGCCGCTAACCTTTCTCCGCTAAGTCGGTTTTATTATGTGGTACCGTTGTATACATGGCATTATCAGGTATGGAGCAACTAACTATCCGAACAGGGTTGAATAGTTTCTAGTCGTGTATATGACTAAGTCTTTTGTTTGCTTGGGTTAGATGTTCTCTATCATATGGCTTTCTTAGGATAAAGCCTTACCATTAGCCTTATGGTTAATGTGTCAGAAAACCTGCTCTATTAGTTTGGTTAGTAAATAAAATAAAGTTTTAATAAGATTGTAAGATTGTAAATTATGCTGGTATCAATTTTGAGAAACTTCTACGTTTAGCCCCTAGGTCTAGACGAAGTAGTTTCGATCAATGCGGGGCTCGTCAGTAGACGACATTGATCAAAATGAAAAAAAGAATTATATTAGGGGAAAAAAAGAAAAAAAGTATAAATTCAGTCTGGTTACCCTCTCTCTCACCCTATTCGTACAATGAGTGCTCAATTGTCGGTTGCGGAAGTTGTTGTTGCCATAGTTGCGTATGGAACTATATTTACCTATATGTATTTAGTAAGTTAACTTAACATATCATGTAATTATACAAATTCTCTAGTAACCAATATGTTTGTAGTTGACAGTGTCCAGGAAATTTCATATTGCAACTGTCTACGATCTCTTCTCATAAAAAAGTTATAAAATAGAAAATTAGAGACATTTTCAATCGGTAAAATACTATAAAGTTTGTAAAGTTAGTTTATTTCTTTTACGAAACACGAGGTCACAGATGTTTGGAGCGAAGACGTGAGACGAGGGAACCATAGAAAGCGGGACTTCATAACACAGCACCCAGGAAGTGGAGGCTGTGGATCAGAACAAATTTGCAAGAATTCTTTCTCCGGGGGGATTCGAACCATCGACCTGCGCCCCCTATATATTAGTATATTTCCAAAGAAAACTAGTCAGCTTAGTTTTTGTAATTTAATCTAGTTATTTGATATTTTCAGAAAGCAGCAATTCTCAGTAAGAAAGAAGTCTACCTCACGATACAGGTAACATTTCAGAAAAAAAGGAATTCAAATCTTTCTAGTTCCTTTACTAACAAATTTATATGTTCTAACTAATAACTTTTCAATTCAAGAGTTTACAATAAAAACACACTCTTCATTAATTATTTTAGGTGCTAGCTATGGGCGCCTTTCACCTAATCGGGGTCCTCATCTGGGAGTACTGGTTCCTTCCGGACACCGTAATTGCAACATTTTTTGGTCATTTTGTTTGGATGCTGTGGAATTCAATGAATCCCATACTACACTTGACGATTAGCCCGTGAGTTTATAATTATGAATGCGAGATAAAAAACAGAAAGTTATGAAAATTTCTTTATTTCTTTCAAAAATCAGAACCATTTTAAGAACAAGTGATTAATAAATATGCAAATGTAGTAAACGTATATTGTTTGGAAGCAATTGATAATAGTGACTTAATAGTAGGTTACTATGATTTTGTTATTGTGCTATCGTTTTAGTTTGATTTTGAAATACCTACAAGATAACATTAATCTCTCAAGACCTAGTTTTTGAGCGCTGTAATGAATGTAAAATCGGTCGGCGTGGTGCGTTTTCTCCAAAATTACATTCATTTTTCATAACACTGGGCACACTGGTGATACCAAGCTGGAAACCTAGGTCTTGAGATAGACTATACTAATTTTATCTTGTTAGGTTTTTTGTTGAATTCAAAATCAAAATGTAAAACGATAGCACGATAACAAAACAATAGTAACTTACTATTACCTTAGTATTATCAAATGTTTCCAAAGAATATAAGTTTACTATATTTTCTTAGTTATTAATGCGTTAGGCCAAACCAAAAAAAAACTATAGCAAGACCTTAGTAATCTTCAATTAAGTTAACATTTTGAAATTTTGAAAAAGATTAAAATTTGAATGCATCCGCTTATTTTTTAGTTAATAATTGTAGCATCCTTTTACAGGCGAATTCGAAACAACGCCCTAGTTGTCCTTAAAATCAGAAAGTTTTCTTCGACGGAGGTCTCAATTCTGGCGAAAGGAGTTACAAGAAAAGTATCGACAATTGCTGCATGATATTATATGATCATCATATAGTTGTTTCTATGATACGGATGTATATATTTGAAATATGTCACAAATAATCGGCTGATACTTATTCCGATAAGAATTGTTATATGTTTATATATAAATGTTTACTTTTATAATATACTATTATAAATTGTGGATTTGGCGGTTTTCTTCTGAGAAGGAGGAGGTGAGATTTGGCGGTTTGTCTGACAACAAATAACAAATTGGGCTTCAAACATTAATTTTGCCCCAGAACGAGCGATTTTAGAAAGCTTAAACAACACCGCTCACTGCAGTCTTTTTTTCTTACGGACTATATCTAACCCCGTTCCCATTGGACGTACGACCGTAATTTTTTCATCATATTGTAATTCAGTTTAGCAAAAGCAACTAATCCATTTTCAACTAATTTCAATGTTCAACTTATCATTGAAATTTCAATTGCAAACACCTAAGCTCAATCTAATCCTAGAAAGAAAAAATGAAATAAAAACAAATTTGAAACATTTGGCAACAATATAAACCACATATTACCTAGTTGCATAGCAGACAAACCTAATTGAACTGCTTAATTTATTACATAGTAACCCTTATACGTTCTGTAATTCACTGTCATAAAAATATTCAAGTAGAAAGGACATTCTTTATTGTAAAAAACTATTGCGTTTTGAAATATACAGTTCACTCTGATATGTTCATTAGATTTTGCTAAACTTCTCGGATTTCATGGCAAAAGGAATTTTGGGAGTCGACAACGGTTCAATTCATTTTGGTTTTTTACTCGAAGCGGCTCTTCCTAGCTGGCTCCGCAGGCACCACCTTACTAACCACCGATAATACTATCACCTGCCTTGCGCCACATGCATGTCACAAAAATTCCATAGCTTCAAAAACTTTCCATTTTGCGCGTTTACATTTTGCAGAAAGAATTCTCAATTATACTTTTTGCTTTATTACATTTACTAGCATCGTATTACGGCCTTAATACAACCCATGAAAATCAACTTTGTTGAAATTATTTTCAGTTCAATCACTATTTAACATAGTTCATCTGTAGTTTTGAGAAATTGAGGAAGTATTACTTAAATCTAAAACAAGGAAATCATTTATGCACCCCAGAACAGATTTCCTTGATTTTGAATTAGAATAGTTAATTCGTACAACTTAAGTTGATATTACACTTTGAGCCTAGAGTCCTTGAAGAACTTGAGTTGTGTTCAGCCATTACCTCCATAGACCTCCAAATGAAAAACAACTTGTTGAAAACAGAATAAATTCGATCATTTTCATATTGCTTGTATTTATCTAGTCGACGGACAAACAATATGCAATTTGTTTGTCTTAGTGCTCAATTTATAACGCGCAAAATGGTTATATGCATTGATATAAATTAATAGTTACAGAAATCTAAGTTATATGTGTTGTTATAAACTTCATCATTGACTAGTCCGCGTTCTCGCGCGCCATTACTCGGCCCCGCTCCAATAAAATTTGCAGTTCGTACCGTATACCCTTGCATAACACTTTAACGCCGACTATATATTATAAAATCAGGTACTGGAAGCTAAATTGCTATTTGTAGTCTTGTTATCAAGGAGACTCCAACACACTAACATTACTTTAGTTTTCATCTAAAAAAGATAACAAATTTAGAAACATTTGGCAACGATTAAAGACAGTTAGTACCCTGCTAATTCTAAATTTTATAGAAGAAGTTTTAAAGAAAATCTTACAGTTAACTAGGTCTACATGGAGAGAAAGCATGATTCATTTATAGAAATGACAACCACTGCGCCGCATTTTATGCGTCCCGTCAGTAATTTAGTATCCCCACGGGTGTGGAATCCACGTGGCCACTTTACCTCAAGGATTGTATTCAGTGCAGAGTGTGGGTTTACATAGTGTGGTTTTATTATTATCTTCTTTGTATATTTATCTATTAATTGTGTTTTATTCCTTATTAATAAACCATAATTGCTTATACCTTTGTGTTTGTGAACAGTCAATTCCTCTGGACATGTATAGGGTGCAATCTTAATCGTGTATTCAAATAGCTATAGTCGACGGATGAATCGCTTGCAGAGGTGTACTGTAGAATTTCGATGGAGCGCGAAATCGAAAGAAAAGTACAAGCAACCGATATAATTGTGCTCGTCTTATAATAAATAGACTTTTAAACTACACGAGAATTGTCCGTAGACTATAATTTGTTAGATTTATTTGTTACAACCACCTTTTAAACGGAGATAGTCTTGATATTACCGATCCAATATGATTTTGCGTAAAATAGCATCAATCAACATTTCATTCAATTCACCCCGTTTAACTATTTAAACAATAACAGTAATACATAATATTAATCATTATGCAAATACTCAAATTCTCCAAATCCGGAAAAAGTCTACAATTTCACTGGCGTAATACGTCCTGTCGTACCAGAATTCGTTTGTTAGTAGAAGGTTAACTGCGGACTGATCATATCTAGAAACAATTTAGCATAGAATCGACTGATTGTTTGTTTCCGAGACCATTAAACACAGAGAAAGTGTTTTTAGTCATCGCCGGGAGTAATAATGGAGTGTCACTTGCGTATTTATAGGATTTTCACCGCATCTGCAGGCAAATTGCACGCGCGTACTTGCAAAGTACAATATTGAACGGAGAGTAGAAGCCAGATGCTGGCGCGGTGCTCACCAAAGGAGCTCAGATGAGCGTTGAATTTATTACACTCCATCATTACTCTTGGCGCTGACTATACATGTTAATGATTTTTTTAAAGTTTAGGAAGCCTAATATAGTTTTTTGTAATTATTTTGCCATTTATCATAAATTTGTAAGTTCCAGGAATTGCTAAATCAGGACCGAAAGACACTATATGCTAGTATTATACCGTTTACATAAGTTTCCTGGTACTAATAGGAAATTCGAAGACAAATTTGCTAAGATTATTGAATATTTTCAATCAGCTATCCCGCCTAATAGAATAGTTAACTTATTAGTTTGTAGACCAACTTTAAACTTTCTCATCTACGAATTATGACGCCAACAGTTGCCGAAACATATTTTAACGTTGTAGTTTTAAATTCTTGTATATTTTGAACAGAATGTAGTGAATTTCTTGTCATTTCCAAATAAGCTGCCAAGTTTTTCAAACTTGAAAACAAAGTATTGCTCATGAATTAACTATATCGTAGTTTACGAATATCAAATGTTTCCGTCCTCTTGAAATTGTGACTGTTGTGTGTTATATAATGTGTAGCATCGCATGTTTATTCAATTTGGATCTATTTGAAGTTCAAAGTTTTCTACATTCGTAGGTTTGTATTTCTATCAGGGGTTCCAAAAGTGGGAGTCGTGCCGGCCAGGCAAGATCTACCCCTGGTTTCCATTACCTGTGACAGTTTCCCCATTTGGTGAACCGATCGTTCTTCCCCCAAGCACAGGTACTGCGTGCTTTAACAGGCGGAACCATACAGAACTCTTCCAAAGCACAGAGAACGTACCTGGATAATTTAAAAATATTATTATAATATGAAATATTTCACTACAAACAAAATTACTCTGAAAGAGATTACTTAACTTTCTCGAAAATGTTTCGCTTGCAAAAGTATAGTCAGCGCCGAGAGTGATAATTGAGTGTCACTTTTTAGGATTTTTAACACCGCACCTGCAAGCAAATTGCACGCGCGTACTTGCAAAATACAATA
>JAQGAV010001541.1:0-20273 GCA_034691345.1 Phasmarhabditis papillosa
CCCGTCTCCAAAAAAAAAAAGGGGGGGGGGGGGCACATACATAGGATTATCGTCAGGCGAATGTGTAAAACTTCCAGTGAGTATTGGTCTCGAATAGGAGTTAGTTAGGGATAATGCTACCTTCTTTGCAAGTGACAGTTGAAGATCACTAATCGCGTGAAAGTAAGTGTCACCAATATCAGTTTCTTTTTCTTTTTTTCAAGCTGAGAATTTTGAGGTACGGCTTTTCAAAGAGCTCCTTGCTAGCAATTTGGGGATTGCCAGGGATGATTGACTCCTTCAGTGCATTTTATTTCCCTTCGAATTTGCATCCGTTACTTTGACTGGGTACTTTAATTTGTTAACATACAACAAACGCAAACCCTCTATATGAATTTAGTATTCCCATAAGTATAATATTTATTATATAATAATAATTGATAACAATACGTCCCTTCGCTTTTCCCTCCCGCGGTATTGTATTGTTACAATCCTTCCGTTGATGAGGTGATGTGAATTGTTTCTTGTACTCTACTTAGTTGAGTCAAACAGTTTCATAGCGCAACATTAATTTTTACATCCCGATATTACTCTTAAATTCTACTATATATTATTTTATTGTGTTTTAAAATCATTGAAAAAACAACAAATTATAGGTTCATTCAAAAACGTTTAGAAGACCGTAACCACTGACTTTTATTAATATTAACTATACATTACTGAACAAAATAACCCTTCCAAAAAGTTTAGAGAAGTTATTAACCGCTTATTTACTTATTTATAATATTGAATAATAAATTTATTATACAAAAGTTAAGATCTCGGCGGGGCAGTCTCTCCAAACACTATTTCAATTTACTTACTTATCATCAATTCTTATATGTATGATTAAAGCTAATTTTCACATTTTTATCGATTTTCGAATACCAAATAGACGAGTCTTCTATGCTATCAATGACGTTCCAGAAGTCGGCCAACTGAAGTTCATTTTCATTTACGGGACGGTGATCCTCTAGTATTGCTACCACTATCATGGAGGCACACTTTATATAATAGTCACTCATGCAAAGATCATTGTAGGCACTTATAGGCAAAGGACCATCCTATAAGATGCAAATATAAAGAATATAGCGAGCCAATGCTTTCTTGTTATAAAACTATGCGTCGAATATATTGAAGGGGTCTCAAATAAGAGAAGTGTTCATAGTTTAAACAACAAAACTAAGTACATATGTCCGGATCGGAAAGATATACAGGATCTTTTATGCCGATCACCCATCTCGATTATATCTGACATTCTGTGTGTACCACCTACATGGTTTAGTAACGTCTTTGTTTTCAGAGTGGACTTGTTAACAAGATCTAGTAGTTCATTGCATTTATTGATTAGACTTTCTTTCTTCTTACTGAACCGAATACTGCTAGAGGCAGCTATTGTGTTAGTCAGTTGACTCACACAACGATAAAACTAAACAATATTTATAGACAGTATAGGACTGTAGCAATGTGTACTAGAGATGGATATTTCGGGCTGGATACTACCCCGCACAGTCCTGCCATATATAAAGCTCAACCCAGCCCAGCCGAAACTCCTATCTTTGATTAAACAGCTTAGCCAAACGTAAGTTCAGCCCAGTGCAACTAGAGTGGGCAAACGGTACGGTACGGCACGGTAACCGGTATACCTTTTTACCTAAAAACTTTGAATAACAGTTTACCGGTTTACCGGTACGTTTGGTAAACCATTCTTCGATGCATACAAAAATGAGCGTTTTTCTCTAAAATTCACCCTAAAGTGCTTCAAAGTGAATGAATGGAGAGCCGATAAGCTCATAACACTGACAAATTCGAAATATATAGAAAAATAGCACATATTTTCTTTTTTTCCGAAGATTTTCGTATTCGCAAAATGCGTTTCGGAATACGGTTTTGTCGTTCTTTTTTAAAAAACCTTACCGAATGCCCTAAGTGCAACCCAGCCCAGCTCAACTCAGCTGACTTAAGTGCGCGGTTTGCCCAGCCCAGCTGCCCATCTCTAATGTGTACCCAAAGGGTTGGGTTACCCAAAAGGGGGGGGGGGGGGGGTTGTGAGTAATGTTTGGATTGGAGACAGCATATTAATACATTTATTATATTATCTGCCCTATCTGAAAGAAATAATTTTCAATTTCATGAACGAGAATTGTAATTGATTCGGGGGAATAAGTTTTATCCATATCCCGGGTCGGGACGGCTACCCAGGGATGAAAGTTTTTTTATTCGCGGGTCGAGAACGCAGGAATTCCTGGGTACCCGATCCCGTCGCGAACCCGAACCTCCATATACATTTTATAGAACCCCAGATAGAATTTTATCATAGGTACGATATGATCTACTTACAAAATTCATTTCCTGCGTTAGCCACGCTCTATCTTGTACAAACACGGCTTCTTCTCGGATCTGTTGCCAAGCATACTGTAACATTGGATAAACATCCATCATCTCCAATGCAAAATTGTGGAATACTCCCGCCTCATCCTATAAAAACCTATAAGAAGTATTAACATATAGTATCCAATGTTAATTGAGAGAATACCGATAGTAGGGTACAAACTTTTTAAGTAATCAGCAGCTATCAGTTATATTAAAACAAGTATTGTTATGGAGTTGTTTCATGCGTTGTAGAAGGGATATGTGAACGGTTCTTCCAGGAACAGGCAAAAAAAACCAGTGTTTGTGATTTTAAAAAAAGAATTATTCTTCCCGAGAAAGTGTGCGAAAGGTTGTAAAAACATTTTATAACTGTAATAGTTGTTTGCTTTTGCTTACATCTACTAATCTATTAGCGGCATATCTAAAAACAGAGAGTTGTTTGCTCAGTTGAACATCGACGTCTATCCGACAGTCAACGGTTTCTAAAGGAGAACTATATTATTCCAGTTGACCATACTAATGACAAAACAACGCTAACTGAAGTCTAAAATATAAGTTGATTTATAAATAATATAGATAGTAGCAGTCAATAAGTATCTTATCTTACCAATATCTTCATTTTTTTCATTTATACTATGAAAATCTTCCAGATCATATGAACTTATTGTCTCAAAATCATTTGTCCGCCCGTCTTGAACTCCAGAATCTTCTGAAATCATTTCATTGAAGCTACATCAGGTAATCAAGAATTTTCTACAAAATTATATATGAAACGAAATAGTTCCCCCTATATCTTTAGTTTAGTAAAAAATACACATTAAAACATAACTATATTGAACACATTTTACCTCTAACTTCATTTGAGAAACAATTCACTTGATTTTTCCCTCATATTTATTTAGTTATTTATATAACAGGCTACATCTAACTTGAATTTTCCCAGCATTAGTTTTCGGAGGTATGGTTTTAGATGTAAATTTAAAGTGTTACCCTCAACAGAGGATGTAACCTCGCTCCAATTGTCCAAGTAGTCAACCAACATAAATCTAGAATTTCATCTAATCAACAGAGGGTTGTTAACTTTAAATGCCGAGTTTGATTTATTGATCTTTATTGACAACTTGACAGAATATATATAGTCCGCCAACTTGTGGTCTTATAATCAACCCATTAAATCTTTTTAATGGTTGGCTAGTTTTATTTTAAAATGGTTGTATAGACAAGAGCTGACCAGTGAAACTATGTCAGTGGAAAGGAATATAATATATAAAAAGGTTCAATTGAACTAGACGTATATATATTACAAATATATTGAATAATAAACAAATCAATATAGACGATGTTATTCATTGTGGTTCAGAGCTGAACCACGTGATGAAGGTGGTAAAATATGTTGATAACAAACAAACTGCATTACTAAGCAACATTGGCAAACGCCTTGTTTTATAAAATTAAATTTACTAAATTCTAATTTTCTCAATTCCGAACTCAGAAATTAAAGGCAGAGTACCCTTGAAAGGTCATTACACGCATGCCGAAATTAATCATTTTCCGCCATTTAAGAAAATGGCAAACTATACTTGCCACGAAAACCCTACAGATTTAAGGTGGTCACATAACGGCAACCTGCTCATCATAGCACTTTTGTAGACGATTTACGTAAAATTGTCTTGTATTTTTGATTCCCCCGTTCGGCTCCAAAAGCACACTCGCTTTTTTTTGCACTTTGTCTAAATAGTTAACTCAACATGCAGTGATTCACAAATATAAAAACAATTATGAAATTGACGAAAATATAAGAATGTTACATGATATGCAATTCTTGCCTTCGTACTTTCGGTTAATGTAGGCTCCGTGACGATGAATTAGTAGCTAAGAATACAGTAATAGCGAAAGCAGAACGGTCCTAAACAGAACTACTTGCAACTGAAATTGTTTGCGACCGCCTTAAAAATAGTTCTGTTTTGGACGGTTTCTTTTTCAATGAATCCCAATAAAACTCTGGTTTAGCATAGGCGTAGCATAGCAACGTTTGCATGTAATTTACCGTTGAGTTTCAAAGTTTTTTTTTTAGTTTTTTTCCTGGTGTCTGGAAAATTTAACTAATACTGATAAAAATATCGTCCCCCCCACTAAGCAAATTGGTGTCTATATGCACCCGGAACTATTTAAATATAGGCCCCACAGGGGGAAAGTCTCATTGATTTAACAATCACCTGTGTTAAACTGGCCGGCCCTCATAGAGTCATTAGTAATCGCGATTTACGGAGCAATACAAAATTATGTCGAATTATTTTATTAATTACAATAAACTGATACATATTAAATAATACGGTAAAATGATTTTCTTTTATTAAACAATATTATCTGGAATTGATGACATTCTAGTTATTTGTGCCAGGAGGTCTTCTTCCACAACTCCTGTTTCTTCGCTGAAACAGTATAATAAAACTCATTCTGTATTATAATTTTAATATATCTTTTGTACTAAATACCCTAACCATAAGTCTTCTCGTATATTTCATACAAAACTTAGAAATATATAAGTATAAGTAGAATACAGGTTTAATTGAAAAACCCTATCGAAACTTCAAAAACCCCATCCCCTATCATAGGGCGTTAGCTGATCGGGAGTGTATACTATTAAAAAAGTAATAAGTTTTTATAGTCCGCGCCGAGAGAAATAACGGAGTGTCACTTGCGTATTTTTAGGATTTTTAACACCGCACCTGCGGGCATATTGCACGCGCGTACTTGCAAAGTACAAAATTGAAAGGAGAGTAGTCGCCAGATGCTGGAGCGGTGCTCGCAAAAGGGGCTCAGACGAGCGTTGAATTATTTACACTCCATCATTACTCTTGGCGCTGACTATATGATATATTCCCTAGAGCAGATGGTAGCTAGCCCAGTCCAACTGGTTACTTGACAGGGTGGTCTGTTATAAGATTCCTACCTTAGACTAACAGTTTGTGTTTGTTGTGTAGGAATACATCCTCTACAACATCTTCTATGAAATATATAAATAAGAGATGCGACTATAATAAAATAAAGAAAGCCTAGAACAAACTCAGGCAATTCAGAATGCATTTCTATAATTAAAGTGGTTTAGTACTAATATATTATACATAACTACATTATTTAATACTAATATTTAAACATTCAATTGCGAATAAATATATGTTTGGAAAACATGGTGCTTTTGGAAGGGCAATATCTCCCCGGAGTCTAGTTTTAGCTAAGCAGCACAGATCACATTGTTTTCTGTTTAGCGTTCAACAATCAAACTTTCTGTTCAAACCGCTTTTAAAGTTAAAAAAAAACTGTGAAAAAACCTACTGTAGTTTGAAAAAATATGACTTTTGTTGAATTTCTGGGATTCGAAATATTAGTCGCTATGCAACGATTCTCTTACATCCGGTACGTTCACACGGTTCAAAACAGAATTAGAAAGACTCTATTTTTAAAATTAGGAGCAATTAAGTTTATTAAAACAACTCTTATAATAGTCGTTACCCGAACCAGATTTGCCAAATTGGCCAGGCCAGATAGTTCAAGTAGTTATTAGATCCTTCCTTGCCTGATATTTTAAGTTATTCAGCCCATATCAGTCTGGCAACCCGGACTTCAACAGTTGAGTGTTTGTCGGTAACCAATATATTATTTTATAATTGAAAAATACAATGTCCAGTATCATTAACCTTAATACTATTATTGTCAAATTCCCTAATCCTTGGGCTAAACAGTCCTTTTCATATACTTTTCTTGAAAAAAGCGGCCAGTTTGTAATCACAACGTTCTCAGCCCAGCTAAGTTTCTCACCCCATATAGTGTCGTTTGAAGGTAAATTATATTAAAGGATATCAACAGTTATAAATGGATAATACCTTATCTATATTTAGAACAAACTAAGAAGAATGAATTCGTTCTAATATCAATAATCTAAAACGAATATTGAAATCTTTGTAATATACTGAATAAACCCGATTATCGAACCTATTGGTATGGGAATTCTCACCCAATACTTTACTTACATTTAGTTCATAAATTTTTCAGGGCAAACTAACTTATCCATATTGCTTTTTAATAAAAGAAACTTAGATTAAATATATGTTTTAATACAGAACTCTTAGAAAATACTTTTGTGCTAAAAAACATTTATGATTTGTTAATAGATGTGAACGTCCTTCCTTATACTTCTCCTTACTATATAGATTCCCACCCAAAGTTTGGAGAGATATCTATTTCGTTTAAGTGGAGATAAAACGGTTTAACAGTTAGTTTTTTTCGGAGGTACGACATTTCAGCAAGCGACTTTTCAGCAAACAAAATAATGGTAAGTACATAAAACATTCAAAAGTCCCAAACAAAAGATCTAGGCACAAATTCAGAGAAAAACAGGAAATTCAGACAAAAACAGGGGTATAGTGGGTAGCTCTCTCTTGTTCGTCGTCGGGCCCCTACTGTGGGTAAATTCGTAGATTTCACAAATATGTCATTTTCTTGTTGCATATTGTTGCATTTTTTGATTTCATATGGGGTTGTTTTATTCTATTAACAACAATGTGTTTGAAAACGCTGGTATTGCTTGCTGAAATGTCGCTTGCTGAAGTGTCGCATCACCTATTTCGGAGAATACCGGCGACAAAGCAGCCGAAGACTGCAGCAAGAATAAATTTATATAAGTTTGTTAGATCAGATGGTTGGCGGCGAAGACGACAAAGGCGGCTGGTAAATTATTATTCTCATATTTGTAAAAAAATCCTGCACCCTACAAACCCCCGAAACCTTTTCAACTTCTTCCTCCGGTCAGCTTCCGTTTCTAACCTTTTAACTACATCAAACTGCACTTATCAGGAAGTTTCTATTATTTTTTTAAATTTCCACTTCTAACTAGAGCAAGTTTTCTACAACAAAAAAAACAATTATTTACACAATTCTTTATTCACAATATATCCATCTCTTATGGAGGTCCAAGATAGCAGGATTGGTCCATGCGGGGCTTTGTAACACCGGGAGTCGAAGAGCCTCCAGAGCTTCCTGAAATCAACTTACAATTATTAAATTGTGGGGAAATTTGTAAAAATTGTTATAAGAGCTTTTTTGACCACCACCTCTCATAAAAATACAGCATCTCACAATTAGTATCGCAGCTACAGTAACCCATAACCGCTCTTTTTTTAATGCTGAAAACTGCGATGACTCCGTGGAGCCCGGACCACAGTAACCCCTTGATGTTACCCTACAAAACCTTGGTCAACCTACGGGATTGATTATTGGTCGATCCTCCGGAGCTGCTTCCTTCATAGGCGTAGTCCTCACGAGCATAGTTCGAGCCGGCATTCACAGTGGATGTAGCTCCAGCATATCCACCAGCACCCATGTAGCAGGATTTGTCGCCCATTTCTGCAAACATAGGATTAGAGTATGTTTATATTTAAACTATAGTTTATTGCTTGCAGTAAGAGAGATTCCATTTGAAAGCCTCAATACTATTTAAATGCTATTTGAATACAATCTGTAAATTTGTAGGGCCAGGCCGGCGACAAAAGTTCTGGCTCAAGTTTTTTGAGCTACGGCTGTTTCTTTAAAGAAGCATTTAACCGAGCTTCAGGTGTTCCAGCATCTGGATCCGCGGCAGTTTCCGGACATCACTGATTGGATCCATCCGGGTGAAGAATCTCCAATATTACTCACCAGCTTTCTTTGGTGTTGTACAGCAAAGAATGAAGAAAAGACCTATTGCAGCCCCTTATATACTTTTTTAGGAGTAAGATTTCCGGTTAAATTCAAAAAAGTTTGTAAAGTTTTGTAAGTATAGGAAATATGATTATTCTCATCATATTTAGAAGAAAATAAAGTTTTAATCTCCATTCTCAACTAAATTCGGTTCTAACTAAAATCAGTCTGTATTTTGTAAAGTTTGGCTGTATCGCCCACCCTGTTAAACAAATACTAAAATTATTGCTAGTTAACTTATTTTATAGCACTCCCCATCCTGTGTATGTGCGCATGCTCTAAAGTATATGAATAAAATAAACTTTAGAAAATATATTAAAGTATTAAACTAATATTTACTTTTAATTAAGAAAGATGGGCTAAAAGAAATGTGATTATGTCTCTTTCAAGCCTAACGGAATAACTATCACAAACAACCTTTCTTTAATGAACTAAAAATTAGCTGAATATGGATAGTTATTAGGTTTAGATGAGAATAATGAATTTCGTAAGTGAAAAACTATATGATCTGTCTTTTGCAGTGATTTTAAACTGTGGTTCGCTAAGAATTTTGAATGTACACAGTTTCACAACAAGAATTTTGAAACAAAAATCGATTTATGATGACAGAACTAACAACTCTCAAGGGTATTGTTCCTATTTACTAATAGTATAACGAGCAAATAATAAGAAAATGTTCAAATAGATTTTATGTTTACGATATATTATACAAAAGAAGTATATTGATGTTATGCATATGGATTCCCATCAGAACTGTTTCCATTTTCCAGTACACATCCATTAGTAATATTTACATTATCAACTTGTTCATTGGTCTCTATTGGAAATGAGAATCTCTTTAGGTCACCAGCTTGTTTTTTCTGGTCTGAGTCGAATATTTGGTATCTGGAAAATAGAAATATTTATTTATATAAATATATATTACTTTTGAACTAGGATATATATGCGATATTGTAGTCATGTCTATGCTATTTTAATAGGTTTTATAATCAACTAATATAAAATTATTTGTCTAGAAATAAAGCGATGAAACAGTTCCAACACAGATTGTTAAATAAAGATTAGTTTTATTTATTTAGCTTATAATTTTTTATATTTTATTCCTTTTTCAGTTTGTCAATTTAACTTAAAATATTTCTGTATTAACATTTCATTATTGAGAACCTTAACAATTTAGTTCCAAGAGTAGTTATTTGCTATGTTGGAAGTTCATAATTATTCTTACGCTCTAATATCATTGTCGGATACCGATCTTCTGGCCGTCTGGATTGCTTCTTCGAAGTGTCTTCTTGTTAATTTGGGAACTGGGTCTATGGTTGGATCCATGGAGCCAAGTTTCAGCTTCATCTCAATCGATTCACGAATGGCGTGTTTCACAGCACTAAATGAAAAAGATATATATTCTGTTCCCAAAACTAAACTACATCGCGCCGGTCTTACTCGATGCGCAGTGTCTAAGCAGTCTAGGTTTCGAAACAGACTATACTTATATTCTTACTTCTAAATAATAATTGCTTTTTAGAAAAGCTTAGAGAAATATTCAAAAAAGAAGAATGCCTTGTTTCGACTAACCGTTGACAAATCTCTGTAATATCAGCACCCGAAAAACCGTTGGTAACGACGCCGAGCAAGTGTAAGTCGACATTATCTTCGACCGGAGTACTGCGTAGATTTGCCTAATATTACTTAATAAGACTATTTCTAACTTTAATAACAGAATACTTAGAAAAACAATGGTTTATTCTCTCTTATATGAGCATTATAATGAAAATCTATTGAAGAAACTCATATAAAAAAATCACAAATTAGCAAAGTTCTGATTCATTTTAAGTTTTAATATAGCAAACCTCAAATATGGCAATTCGAGATTTTTCATCCGGTAGTGGAATATAGATGAGCTGATCCAGTCTACCTGGCCGTAGAATAGCCGAATCAATGCAGTCGGGTCTAAATATAATTACTTTGTATTTTTATAGGAAGCATTTTTGAGAAGAAAAACTAAAGGTATTATATAGCTAAATTATTTAAGTTTTATCGGTGTTTTACCTATTTGTGGCTCCTATAATGAACACGTTCTTCTTACCACTCATACCGTCCATCTCAGTTAGTATTTGGTTAATTACTCGGTCACTAGCACCGCTCGAATCACCTTTAAATAGTTATTTTAATGTGTTCAAAAAAAGTAATAAGTAATTTAGTGTAAAGTAGTATAGACTATAAAATATAAAGAAATAGTGATCACAATTGAATTCTCGTCGAAGGACGGATTACTTGTAAAGGCTAAGTGCATTAGGTCAACTCTATAGCCAGTGAAAATAGATAAAAAGATATATATTGCTCTAATTAGAACACATATGCTTTTAACTACAAGGGGTTCATCCGTTGACTATACTTTCTAGAATTAGTCACTAACCATACGCATCATAACAAAAGCTAGAATTGATTAATAGCTATTTCTCCCAATAAACCATTTATATTTATTATTCATATTTATTATTATTATTAATACCTTTTCCCCTAGAGGGAGCAATAGAGTCTAATTCATCGAAGAATAAAATGCACGGTGCAGCGGCTCTAGCCCTGTCAAAGAGTCCGCGAATATTCGCCTCCGATTCTCCGAACCACATTGTAAGTAGTTCAGGACCCTGTAATTTACGAGAACACATAATAACATTATTAATTCAGGGTGGTCACAGGACGGCCCGTGAGTAAAATAATGTGGCCCTCGCCGATTTGAGCAAACTTGGCCCGTGACCCGTTTAATTGCGTATCAATATGATCCAAGTACATTGATACAGCGATTGAGGCTAAAAAGTTTTGATGACATTTTGGTTTCGAAAAATAAAAGTAACCAATCCAGTTCTTAAAATAGGATTCTATAAATCTAACTATTAATATTAAATTCAAAAATGTTTTCACCTTAATAGAAATAAAGTTAGCATTCGACATTTTGGCGACCGCCTTTGCAAGAAGCGTTTTTCCACAGCCTGGTGGACCGTAAAACATAACACCGCGTGAGGGCTAAAATATAAACATAATATTTAAAATAATTATATTTAAAAGTATTGCTGAGATCAATTATTCTCCCTTCTTTGAAACCGAAGTAAAGTTATTTTGCTGTGAGTTTCTATAAACATATATGATTAGCTTATATACCTGCAGTCCAAACTTATCAAACTGGTTGGGATACATCACTGGATACTGTATTAACTCTTGTAGTTCCTTTTTTACATTTTCAAGCCCTTAAATAAAGATAATATGTGTATTTTTAAATAATGCTGCTAATATATAGACCATACAGTGAACTAGTACTGCAAAGAATATGTTTGGCTGCAGACTACATTTATATTTATTAACTTTATATTCATAATATTGCTTACCTCCTATGGATTCCCATGTAACATTTGGGGTTTCTATCAGAGTTTCTCGCAAAGCCGACGGCGACAATTTTAGCATTGCAGCCTGTAAGATAAATAAGCATCTATCTATCGTTATAAAATATAGTTTATTATCTTAGTACACAAATTTCGTTACATGTCGAATAAATATACTTAATAATGATTATGAATACAATACTTATCTAGACTGATACGAGCGAAATACGAAAGCTTACCTTAAAGTCATCCATAGTTATTTTAATATTCTTTAAAACTTCATCTGGTATTTTAAGAGTAGTTCTCTTCAGAGTGGCCTTAACCGACTGAATATGGTGCATGGCAGCTTCGGAAGCTAGCGAAGCTAGGTCGGCCCCCACATAACCGTGACAATCTTGAGCTATCTAAACCTCGTAATAAAATAAATAGTTTAAATATTATTATTGATTTTCTTTTCGTGGAAGATGCTGTCTTCTTTACAGATTATAATAATCTTTGTAACTTAAAAGTAAAATATATCCATTGAAATACTCAGTTTTTACTCCAAGTGTATACCTTTTCCAAATCAACATCATCGGCCAATTTCATTTTTCTTGTATGAATTCGTAGTATTTCGATGCGTCCCTTCACATCCGGCACTCCTATCTCAATTTCTCTGCAATAAAATGGTTGGTCCCGTAAGACGTAAAAGTAAAAGGGGTGGTAAAAGTCGGAGCCGGCCCTCACTTTCGACACCGATAAATAATGCTCCAAATTTTACAAAATTACCAAAAAAAATGTTCCAAATGTGGGTTTCTTATTGATAAAATAGAACTTCCTTGGTAGCTAATAATTCAGATGTTACAGTTTTATTTGCAAATGTGAAACCTAGTATATATGAAAATGTATAATATGATGAGGGTATTTCGCAATATTCGGGCCCTTGTCACCCCTGAAATAAACTCGTTTGGTATACTCCAATTAATTATAAATTTAGCACTATAATGATCATCATTATATTTATGAAGGGTGGTCTATTTTCGAACCTGTCAAATCTTCCGAATCTTCTAAGAGCGGGATCAATAGAATTAGGTCTATTTGTGGCAGCAATAACAGCTACATAAGATCTAGTAGCAATACCGTCCATTAGAGTTAGCAACTGAGAAACTATACGCTTCTCCATCTCTCCTTGTGTCTAAAACACTTAATATTACTAATATATATATATATATATATATATATATATTACTTTTATAACTATGGGTTAAAGTTCAGCTGGTATTCATCACTAACAACAAAGAACTTTGTTGATTTCAAAATGATATAAACCATTTTGATAGTGTTCCACATTTACTTATAAATAGTTTGGTTAAATGTTCTCACCTTATCTCTTTTAGGAGCAATTGCATCAACTTCGTCTAGAAAAAGAATAGAGTTTTTGTGTTTTTGGCACTCCTCGAAGGCGTCTCGAAGGTTCTTTTCCGAATCTCCAGCAAGTTTTCCCATTATTTCAGGACCTGTATAGCAAAATTAAACTTTCATTATATGGTTGGATGCGCAATTTTTTGTTTGTTCTCAGAAAAATATTGTTGTACTAGTTGCTGTACTATCAGAAACTATTGTAATATCATAAAGACAAATACGCAATTGTGCAATCCTATGCATACCGCCGCGCTCTGAGGTATTTTGTTTGTTATAGACAATATAATTTAAAAATAGAAGTGAAAACCATAGCGTATATATTACACATATACAAATAAGTATATCTTTATTAATAGAAAGCATTTTCACATACCATTGACTACTTGAAAGAAGGCACCAGTTTCATTAGCAATTGCCTTTGCTATATTCGTCTTTCCCGATCCGGGTGGTCCGTAGAGAAGAATTCCACGTGGGGGGTCTACTCCGGCATATTCAAATAGCTCCGGATGCTTCAGAGGAAGTTCCACCATGTCACGGATCTGTTCCAAAGCTACTTTCATCTAAAATATTTATTTTTCCGCTAAGTCTTCTTGGCTTCTTCTAATAATCTGTGGTATTAAAGATATTCTAATAATATTAACAATAAATTAATGTTATTATTTAATATATAATATATTGTATCTAATTACCCCTCCAATATCTGAGAATCCTATTTTGTTCCACTCTTTCTGTAGTTCATCTCTTGTTATTTCCCCATTATGAATTAGTTTTGTATCTTTTGTTATTAATCCATAGGACATGGCTCTGTTATCTTTTCCATCAACACTTTTAACCTAAAATAGCTTTTATTCATATATATTTATATGTTTAATGTATACTTTTTGTTCTAGGCGATGAAATAAAATTATTTAACTTACATAAAAGTCCATTTTGTCGCCCGTATCGTTTGTAATTGATATAAAATCATGTTGATGAATAGGAAAGTGTTCTTCTAGTTTGCATTGTTTTATATAAGGAGATATAAACTTTGCTAACAAATCTTTTCTAAAATTATTAAATAATATTAATTAATAAGTTATTCATTCTTACCCATTAACTACACCTTTTGTGTTCACAACGGGAATTATATCAGCATGACCACATTCCACTGCTGAGGCTACCGAAATTCTGAAACATTATTCTGTACAGTCATGCTCTAAGTTTGTAAGGTTAAATATAATCGTCTTGGGTGTTCGACAGAAAAATTATTTTGGATCAATGTGCTAACACTCGCAGTCCAACACTTTATCACATTTGAATGCAATTGTCTTTTCGAAGATGACTATTTTGTTTCTCACCCTGGATAACAGTTGTTAGTTTTAGCAGCTACCACTACTTACAATATCTTATCTCCTTTATTAACTTGTAGGTTCTTTCTTATTTGCGGAGTAAGCGAAATTCCGTCTTTATGCTGTGTTGATTGAGTAACAGCAAAGGCAAGAGTCGCAAAACACCGATCGGCCTCAAATTATAACAATAGCAAAAACATCAGATAACTACTTTTTAAGCCATTGCCCTGTATTCTTAACTAAACCAACGAATCTGGAAGAATTGGTGTAATGTGGGCTACGATAGTGAGAAATGAACCAGTTGAATACAGGACTATGATCACTCTGCGCATACAAAATCTAATCTGATAATGCGATTACGGAATAAATTTTATTATTATTATTATTACCCTGTATTCGTACCTGTAACAAAAGCAGTCTCATATCCTCACTAAGCTCTAAATCCTCCAGAGGTGCCGCGCTAACATGGACAATGTAATCATTAACCGGATACAGAATATCATCCCAAACTTCCAATTCTACCACCGCCTCAGGCATTTAAACTGAATAAAAATAAAAATATGTTAAAATGTTCAACAAGATGTAAAGGTATTAAACGATATAAACAAATAATGTCTATTAAAGTAAATATATATATGAACTTTATATAAAGATAACAATGATAAAGAGTAAAAAAAGTATTTAGTTATAAATACGTTCTTCTATAACAAGTTCTATAATGTAGTGTGCAATGTCGGATAGCTTCTCATTTCCTCTTAAGGACCTTCCACTAGACTTTAGGTATATTCCCGTTGTTTCAGCTAGGGGCGACAGCTTTTGCAGAACACAAGAAATAGTTGATGCAGGGTAGAATACAGCCTTAAAAGATTAAGGAAATATAAAATATTACCAATAACAATGTTAGTTAATATAGTTTATAATGTTTTCTTGTTGTATTTAAAAACACTACTTCGGATAAGTATTTTGGATCTGCTATTTATAAACACCGCTTTTAAATACACTTGATATCGTTTTTAACAGAAGATGTTTTAATTTAAATATTCTTTAACCGTGTTTACCTGATAAGTTTTAGCATTTACTTCCACCCTAACTAATCTGAACAACAAAGAGGACGGTACTCTTTCATCGGCTCTTTTTCTAAGCTCAGCTAGTTCACCGACCTTCAACTTGGTTGCATATTCCCAGTTCTGAAAAGGCTGGCATTATCAATAAACAGTTGTATACATACTCAATTGCAGCTTTATATAATGATAGTAATTTAATACTAACAAACAATGTTAATTATAAAATACTAATATAGACGTACCCCTACAGGTTCTGGAAAGAAGTCGATTGGTAGAAGTAGTTCACTACTAGTCTTAGAACTAAGAACTTCTTCAAATTCACTATAGAGAGTGTGGTAATAGCTATCATTGTCAATTGATTTAAGGACGGAACCAAACTCAGATAGGAACTCCAGACTCTTCTCGAATGCATCCTCCGAAATAACAAAGTATTCGGTCCCATTCTCAATCTAAAAGATGGCTATTTAGCTTGAATATTTTATATTCTTTATAGTTTTTATATAAATTAATATTAAAAAGAAGATATTAAAAGAAGCTTTGTCTTTATACAGAAGAAACAATATAGTTTTAATAGCTACTTATATTTAATATTAAATATTCTAACCAATTGACTATATCCGACGTTTAGCAGAACTTCTTTGAAGTAACTAAGTGACAACAACATTTGCGTTCTTTCATTACTGGTTCTCAACTTCAGTTTAGTACTTATTCTATTATTCGATAGCAAGTGGTTTACAAAACTAAATGTAATATATTTATATTTTTTAATTACATTTAAGTATTTATTTAGGTAATGACATTTTTCTATACTATATGACCATGAAGACTAAAGCAATACAAGATAAATGAATAAAATGTTACCTACTTTTCTAACTCCTCAAAGGCAGCCTTAGTTCTAGGTTGGCTGTACCGATTGTGAACGTGTAATAGACATGCTGCAGCCACAGCTGAACCTCGTTCCTATAAAATACACTATTTTATATTATATCTTTTATACATATTCTAGGTTGAAGAAAGGAAGTTTTAAGCTTTAAGGAAAAGTCAATAACGCTACTTAACTACTTCTACTGTACAATAAATTAAATAATGTTCTTTTTGAGTTTCATAATATTGAATTTGTCTTGTTCAAACCCTATAGTTTTTTCTATTTAATTATAAAGAATATAAATGATTTAGCCTTATTTTAACACTTACCTTAACAAGTCTATGCTTAATATTATTTCTGAAGCCATTCCAACTGGTTTTTCCTAGTTCCGTTGAGTGGAAAAAGACCTGACTGACAGCATATTCGTTTCCTTGTACCTCCCTCTTTGTAATATTAAAATGTTCTGGCAGATTAATTCTAATAGAAGCCTAAAGCGACAATATAGAACTTATACTTAAATGTTTCACTACCATTTGTCTAGAATTTGGATATTTGCGTCGCTCATTTTGCTGCTCTCTCCATGCTTTCATTTGCTGTTCATGGTGCTCTAACTTCAACAGTTCATGCTTAAGATTAGAAATCCTACCTAAAAAAGAGTTTATTATTAACATTGTTATTCCTATAATGAATGACAATCCAAATAAGTTAGATAACATGTGTTATATTCTCATTAGAAGATTGCATAAGTCAACGTTTTCAAGTTAGAGAAATAATCAACGTAGTCTTCATTAGAATAAAACTATTTGGTGATTTCAAGAAATCTACTTAC
This sequence comes from Phasmarhabditis papillosa, assembly GCA_034691345.1. NCBI lineage: Eukaryota > Metazoa > Nematoda > Chromadorea > Rhabditida > Rhabditidae > Pellioditis > Pellioditis papillosa. The sequence continues at coordinate 16,989 of JAQGAV010001541.1, forward strand.
TCTTGAAATTATTTAGTATAACATCGTAGGATGTTTCATGTTGACTGAGTTGCGTTAGATGTGCTGCCACAACAACCAATCTATGATCATTTTGCTGAAATATACGGATCAGTTTCACAGTCACGAAGATTGAATGTTAGAAAGGAGCCGTTTGTGCTCAGAAGATTCCGGAATGAATGGCGGAAACCCTGCGCCGAAGAAATCTACAGTTATTGTGTGATATGTGCGATTCCAGGAAATAAATTACTTTTTTTTTAACAGTTCTTATAATAATCCTTAAAGAAAGAACTATTGAGTTATCTTTAAAAACCCACGTAACGGGGTTCTAACATCAATTGAGTGAATTGTTGTGGGGATGTTATAATCTTGACTTCATCAAGGAGGTTGTTTATTCCGTATATAGTAGTCTTCTTATGCATAAGAAGAACTGTAGGACAACTAATTCTGCTTATAGAAGCAAGATGTAACATAAGAGATATCCATTGTAGCTGTACTTCATCATCTATTCCTGATTGTCCCTTTCTAAAAACAAAATAACAGACTGCACTATATTAATTAGATGTTTTGTAAGAAGGAACTTGTCGATAATTATAAATTAACTTAAGATGTAAGGTCTTGATAACTAGAATAAAAGACAATTCTTTAATCATTTAGTATTCTCTATATATCTTTGACCATTTCTACCTGTTAGGAGTACAGTTTACAAAGAAATATGTGTAGAATTTGGCAGCATTGGTGGTAAAATTCAAAAAAGTATCCATGTTCTGAACAGAAGTATCCGAATGTGCTTCATTGTCACTGAAAATACACAAATTCCGCATCAAACATATAACATCTTCAGAACTTCAAATGATAGTTGTTTGGACATGTTTAGGTTTTCTCTTTTAAATACGACAGTATATTTATTAATAACAACCTGCTGAAGAAGCTGTTCTCCCCATAATCGGCGTCTTTAGCATGATAAACATCCATAAAACGATTAATAAAATAAGAAGAGCGATATACAATGCTTAGATGAAGAGATTCCTTGTCTATAGGGGAGTTACGCATATTATTAGATAGATAGGAACCTAGAAATATTAGTAAATAACTTATTACTCTATTTATATGCAGTTAAATTCAAAAGGCTTTTCCCTTCTAAGTTTTTAAAATACTCAATTCTCTCATACAAATAGACCGAAGACACGGCCTCTTTATTATTAAACAACACTATAAATTTTATAATCTACATCCTTATTGTCCCACCTGATCGTCCCAGTTCTGTTCCAACAATGTTTAATAGATCATTCTTTCTAGCAACAAAGATATGCTCGGATAACCTTTTCTCCTCAGTATCTCTACCATAAACAAGAAAAGTAATCAGAGCCGATAAGTAATGCTGAAATTGAGTAAACTTAACATTAACAAACTCAGTTTTTTTAGTTTAAAATTTTTCTGAAAAATTATATGGAATTGTGTTAGTTGGGAGGCTTCTACGGACAAGGCTTATGCAAGAGTATACGGTACGAACTGTAAATTATATTTGAGAGCGGCCGAGCATGTGCGCGAAAACACGAACTAGTCAATGATGCAATGTAAATCTAAACCCATCTAAATTACTTTTTTGAAACAATAATATATGTTAGCCAAGCCATTTTGCGCGTTTAAAATTGAGCACTTAGACCTTTAACTTGCATATCGTTTGTCCGCCGACTATAGAGTGCAACAACGGGCATCATTATTGGATTCATTTAACAAACAACTTATATTTATTCATATATTATTAAATAGCCCATGATACAAACAAGGCAAACTAGTTTCTTCCAGAAAATTGCACAGCCCGTTTTTGAATGGAGTCACTTTTCATCTTTTCCTATAACCTATAACTGAAACTGAAAACTATATACCAGCATAAGCTTTATGTTACAACAAATTTTTGGTTATTGTAATAAATGAAATTATAAATGAACGTATTAGGTGTTTTTCTTATTCAGCTAACCTGTATTTCGTTTTCCGGAAGTCTTTGTTGTTCATTAGAAAAGCGATAAAAAGAGTCTATTAACTTCTTTACTAAACCACTTTCTAGACATCGAAGACGGACATAAGTCCAACGCTTTATCTGCTCCTCGCGACGATTACGGATTTGAATTTCCGAAAGAGTATGGATCTAAAAATAGAAATTATTATTATTATTATAATTAAAGTATGATATATTCTATAAATAACATTATAATACTAACATTAGTGGTAATAACTTTCTCAGTTCTCTTTGCCATTTCCAATATTGCCGTATGAACTTCTTGCTTTTCATGAGAACTTTCGGCAGTTACAAGATGACACAAAGTACTCAAAACCTAAATATTTTAATATATTTGTTTAAATATAAATAATGTTTCTTTATAAATGTAAACCTTAATTAATTAAAATTGAAACGAAGGTTCACCTTAGATTGATTTCTTTATATTGGTTATAGAGAACTCTCTTGAACTTATAGTAAGAACAATTAAAAGTAAAGCTAACATTGGCAAAATAGGGAACCACTCCTTCCGATTCAACAAACTCCTTCACAATGAATTCCAGCAGTCCGGAATTTCTTAAGATGGAGAGAAAAAGGTTGCTGTCGTCTCGAGCAACGTCTATAAATGTATCTAGTTAATAAGGAGTAGCTACAATATTATATATCGTCTACTTATTTTTAGACTAATATATTTTATTAGTTGTTTCCGAGTTCAAGAATGCAATATTATTATTTTATAAGCATTCCTCACCGGCTACTCGACTCCATAATATCAAGCGGTTTTCAGCTATTTTCACTTCATTTTGTTCAAATCGATTACAGACAAACTCGGCCGCGTGGTCAACGATCTTCTTAGAGAAATATATTCCTAAATAGATAATTAAAGTAGTTTTATTGTTAAATTGGATACCTATAAACTTATATAAGATAGCAAAATTAGTTCTTGTTAAATGGCTTTTTAGATTCTCAATCTCGGAACCACTGGCTACATTGATATCTTTGTACGGAGATTCAGCAAACCACGCTTCTGGTAGAGCATACCAATCTTTATAAGCATCATTAACATCAATGGATTTACGTAGAACATTCTAAATAGGAGATTATAGTATATATTAGACATAATATATTATTATATATCAACTAAATACTTAAATACAACGGTGTTAACAATATTAACTATTAACAGTTTTCGAGAGTTTTTTAAATTGAATATATACGCAAGGGACACTGCTTCTTTACTCTTGTATTGTTAGCTATTTTCTATATATATATATATATATACATATATA
>JAQGAV010001542.1:0-20269 GCA_034691345.1 Phasmarhabditis papillosa
ATATATATATATATAGTCTATCTTCAAAGATACGGAGCATAAACAGACTATACATTTATATTACTGCAAACAGTTCATAATTGAATGAACCAATGACAACTAAGCTCAGCTAGTTTAATTTACTGAACAACTATGGTTTGTTATGTCTTTATGTTTTCTCTCTATCTATTATACAATGTTCTTTCTTCTTTATATATCACAATACAACAAACAGACTGTATCATTGTTAACAATGTTTAAAAATAGACATACCACACCTATATACTTTATACTTGCATCATACAGACAGTTTATTTGGCCTCGTCAAGTTTAATAAACGTCTAATAAAGTCTATTTTGTTACATTAGTTCTTTATAATTATACAGATAGAATTATTTGACTGTTATGATTCTTTGTTATGTATTTTCACTTTTTTGCTTCAGTGAATCAAGTAATTCAAAGCCATTCGGTTATTTTTAGAACACAGCTGGTATATTTCAAATAGCACTTCTGTAATTGTAAAAAATGTGAGCCAAAACCATTGCCCACCAATTTCTGATCGTTACTTTGCACAGAACATCTGACCTTCTCTTCCTAACACGGCTTACTCATTTTTCGCGCTGCCATTTGCGTATTTCACTGTGCTGCCATACAAATTTTGTGGGTTTATTCTGGAAAAGGGATTTTACCTCGGGACTTGCGTCATTTTTCAGCGAAATTTTATTATTCGACGGGAAAATCGCCTACATTTAAACACGCAAAACCACCGTTCAGAACCAGTTCTACTTAATAAAGTTATTTTTATTTATAGTCTGTTTAAAAGGGAAGTTGACTGCACACGATTTTAATTATTTGTTCAAAAGAAATCTCTATAGTCTTTTGGCGGCGTTACTTACCTTACTGAATACATATTCCCGCATATATATATATATATATATATATAAGTGTAACTATGCAGTTTTTGCAGCATACTAATTTACCTAACTATAATGGTAGTTGCTGGTACATATAGTTTGTATCAAACCATAGTTTCCCACAGTAATATCTTGCAAAACAGCGGTTGATTGGGCCTTTTCTTACAAATTATATTGAGTTTAATCTAATAACATTGTTTCTTTCCATGATACTGCCCTTAAAACCTTGCCCTTGGTAAAGACTATATAACTAACTAATAAGACAAATATTAAATCTAGTTTTCTATATTATTATATATATTATTCCTTTAATTTTCAAGCAGATAACATTTATAATGAAAGGGCTCATATAACTAAAGTATGTGCAATGTTTTGTCTCCGCGATACCTGCGCTTTCAGACTTTCCATTTGTATTTTTAATAGAATAATCGAATTAGACTTAAAAGATTTTATGTTTTCACTTTAAATCTTAACAAACTTGTTTCATTCTACCACTTAACAAACTTCACATTTTCCAGAAGTAGTTTTCGACCCTACAGGAAATGTCAACGTCGCCAACAATTAGAAAGCCGAAATCCCCCAAGTCCCCGGGATTATTCTGCTTTAGAAGTAAGTTGACTTTTTAATTTTGTAAACTTATTTTATAAAATGTATTATTTGAATATTTATGACATAAGTGGGCAACCTTTGAAATATAGATTTGGCGTGCCGCAACCCGACATTTCATTTATGATTGCAGTTTGATGCTTTATAGAGGATTGCGGTCTAATATTATAATTTTACTTAAGAATTGTTGTAAATTAGATTGTTAACTGTGTAGACCAAAGTTTTATTCTTTTGTGATCCTAGAGGTTTTGAAAAGGAAAAATGCATGTTATTCTTATAATATAATACATTTTCTTATAATTATATTCTTATTTTAATAGATCTATGAAACTTTTGCTGCACAGGAGCCTTACAAACTAAAACTTTAGACTTCTTCGTAAAGGAAACTATCGTCCAACATAATGCAATCACAACAAAAACAATGTAAATTAACCCTTTTAAACTTGTTTTTGTCTGGTTTAAACTGCCTTTTACCTAATTGGTTTCATTTTTAGCATTCTTTCCATTTGAGATATATCTCTTTCCAGAATATTCTCATATTTCTATAGCCCTCTTAATCTGCACAATTTCGCAGGCGCTCTCGTTTCCTAAATTCTTCAAATCCCTTCTCGAAATTTCGAATTTATAATTATGCAATTGCGCCAAAAGTTTTGTAGAATGGAATAGGTAAGAACATAATAGTGTATTGATAGAGCGAATGCATTTACTAACTATAGGTGGTTTATGCTCGTGTAATACAATTATCCTAGAATAGAGCATTCTGGTATTGTCCGAACTAGTCGTTAAATATGGTTCTAGTTTAATTATTTGAGAACGAGTTAGTCAATGTTATGCAGTGATTTCCAAAAGCTTTAGCATATAGGTTAATCTCTATGCTTTGGAATATACAAAAGTTCGGAGTTTTGGGTCTGTAGTTATATTTAACACTTCGCTAAGCAAGCGCAAATGTTTGTATTCAAAATTGAGTAATTTACTTTTTATTTACCAGCAAGATGTAAAGTACAAAAAGAGAGTACAGTAAAATTACAGCTTGACTGGAAGGAGGAGAGAGGACCTTTATAGGCCATATTAACCCCCTATATTAATAAAAATAATAATAATACAATTACACGATTAAAAAAAAAGAAACATTGCTTAAAACCGGGTTAGATCAAATCTGTCAATTATTTCACTATTAATTTTGATCCAGTTCTGGAGTTTTCTTTTGAACTTTGATTTACTTGAATAATAAATAATAAAAGAAATTTCTGAATCATTTTAGCTATTTTTATATTGTAGAATGAGCATTCAATTAACTAAAATGTTTACAGAATCACTATTTAGATTTTGTTTAAAACTGTTTAATACAGGGATAATCAGAGCTAAACCATAGCTAGACGATCATGAACCTAAAAAGCCTTAGCAGGATACTGTAGCATACAGCGAGCACTGCTCCCTTTTGAAACTAATTTATTTATATTGTCATTTGTGTCATTTTCATGTGAATCGTTAAATTGAATTAATGACCAATATAACTTCACTCTTTGAATTTCTGCTTCAATTACAAAGTTTTAGGTTAGCATTTAGTTTCTCAAACGCACTCTTTGGCCGGGCCCAAAATTTCTCAGGATATTTAAAGATTTTAATCAGAAATACTAATGATACTTTTATAAAATTAGTCAACTTTTATATATACAAACGGATAAAACAGCTTAAGGCAAATGTTATTTACATTTTGTTGCCCTTGAATGTTCAATTGTTTAAACAAAGTGTTTAAAATGGCTCATCACTCTTTAGAGTGAAAACCATTAATATACAGTTCTGTTTTGTGCCCTAAGTTGTTCAAACCTCAATATAAAACTGATTTTATAAAGAGAAAGAGATGTTTGAAACCTGTAAGATAAGCACAAATATATGCGAAAACTAGACTTAAATACATTGTTTCTCTGAACCTATTCTCTTAAAATAGGTATAATATTCACTGCAAATAATTATTATTTGTAGTTAAATATATTACCAGCAAGACCAGATATCTGCCTCCTATCTCCAGTTCGGTTTGCAAACGTTTTGCAGTTTGCCCGTTCAAACACTCATCAGAGAGACATCTTTTTCAGCCGATGCTGTCATTTCCAGCTAAATTTCTCTCCTGCAAATTATGGATTAAAAACTTTTTGATCCGAAGTAAAGAGAGACTTTGTTAATTAAAATCTAACATGTTTGCAGGTTTTAACTCAAAGCTTTATAAAGCTCATTGTGGCTCAAATACTATTCTCAATAGTTATAAACTCTCACCAAATCTTCTACCTAGGCTCATTTTAATCACCAATACAGTTTTGCATTATATTTTTCTTTTATTCTTTAACTGATATGTTGAAAGACTCCCGCTTTCACTAAAAGAAGCACAAATTTAGGAAAAGTCAAGTAAATAATAAAATCCATCGCTTCTTATAAATTTACCCCGAGGATAGACGTATCTACGTATGGACTCTGAATATAAGAAAACAGCATACCATTCTTTAAAAGCTGATCTCACGGCCTTCTTACGACTAACTAGACATTTTCAAGGAATATTATTCTGACTATCGAAACTTACAGAATTCCTCAATAGTTAAGTGCATTGAACCCATTCTTGATCACATCCTACAGGGTTTAAATCTACCTTGGATGTTTGTTTACATTCTCTTAATTAATTAATGAATAAAAAGTGTAAAGGAGATAGCCATAAGCCCCGCCTATAAGCCAAGCAAGAGCCTCCCAGAGCAGAGAGGCTCACTCACATACACACAATATCTATACGAATTCAAACACCTTCAATAGCAGATTTATATATTTTTACTGAAATAAATAGTTTGTGAAGTAATATATAAGGGAAGCATAATGTTATAATACTGTTATAACATTCTAATAGTATCAAACGTTTAGATGCTACAGTACACCTGAGTATTGTGTAATATTACTTTCAAAAGTGATACATGACAACTATATAAGCTCTACTACTGCGAATACATGTTAATACTAACTTAATTATGTCTAAATTAAGCTAATTTGGTTATTTTAGTAAAATTTCTCATAATATAATCATTATTCGTATAGTTGTTCTCTGTTTTCGGATGTTCTTAGTTGCTTGTCGCAACATGTCAAAAAATGCTGTCAAAGGGTGGTCCTTCCCTTCCCCGGGGGACCTATATCGAATGTGATTTTTGAATGTTTTAATGTGTTTTTCGTCGTTTCTTCATCAGCCCTTCCAACTCTAGTCGTTTTACTTTTTCGCCTCCAAATATCCTCTGGGGAAATGCAGTCGGCGTCGGTCTAAACGCAGTTTTCGGTTGGCCCAACCCGTCGGTTTTGTTTTCAGAAGACCCGCATCTTCCCGCCTTTTTTGCATCTTTCGGTAATTTTGAAACACGACCAGACACGCTGGTCCCGAAACTCGGAAAAACCACCCAGCGACCCGGATTTTTCGGCCTGCCGACGGAAGCAAACTGCGTCATGACCCGCGGTTGTCTATATTTATTGTGTAAAAGGTTAAGAAGGAAGTTCAAAGGTAATTATTCAACTTTGAGTTTTTATGTATTTTGCCTTGTGCAAACTTTGCTCCTTTTTTCGAGCAGGTGATATTTCCTGTGAATTGAACTTTAATGTAATTTAGCTAGAAATTCAAACACAATACGGGCCCATAACGTTCGTTATTCTTTCATTTCTAGGGATATATTTAATTAATTTAGAGGTTTTAATAGTGAGAAGTTTACCTAAAGTTTACCTCAAATACAATAATATTCTAAAATTCCACGTAAGATGAAAATGTAAAAAACATATTTCTATTTCACTTAAAATGTCGAAATGGCACGTGAACCCTCAGTGTAATAGTGTAGTTATTGACCTTTGCTAGTCTTTCGAACTTTTTGAAATTTGATCTAATTAAGTATTATAAAGATTAATATTCTTCTAAACTTATTTTCTCACGTAAAACTATCATTCTAAAGTATAGAAAACCTTGCGACCTAAAGTTTGTCGAAGAAGGCCGTGTCAACAGTTGATAAGTAGTACATCATTTAACATTTCAACGTCTTCTTAATTAATTTAAATGACGTTTTTATTAAATATTTTGTTTTTTGTTAATGGGAAGGCTTATTGTATGAGTAGATAATTGGTAACACATCACTCCTGTTTGACTAAGTCGAACAAAAACTCGACAAATAAACCACCCGAAATCACTCGAAACAAAGAAATTTTCAATTCTCAATCAGATCAGCTTTTAACTTTCATTTTTTGTGTCTTTTCTCAGAATCTATTGATTTGATTTTCATAAATGGTAACTTAAGTTTTTTATGTAGGTTTTCTTCAATATGTCTGTCTACAAAACTAAAAACAATATTGAAATAATCTAGTTTTTTTATCGCAAAACTAAAAATGAATGCCTCAAATCTTAATTTACTAGTCTGAAGGACACTAAAACAGTTTTCGAATCTGTTTTGATTAACATACTTCCCACCTAGTACACCTGTAATATAAATAGTCTCCTACATACATTGTTCCGCGTAGAAACACCTTCATTTTCTATGAATTGCGTATTTTCATATTCACCAACGCGTCACACTATTAATTTATCACCGCTGCTCGCCTGCAGGTGCCAAGATTTTGTACTCAAATAGTCGAGACGTGCCTTTTTCGTCTGTTTGGCACGTTGTTCCGGAGCGGTGTTGGATTCTAGTTTCCAGCACTCCCGCCAGCGATAAAATCTTTGTGGAGAAGTGAACATTTAGCGCAAACTTTGACATTTTAGTGTGTTTTGGAGACACTTTTAGTTTTTAGTTATTTAGACTTTAGGAATATTAATTTACTTCTTATAAGGTACTTCTTACAACTTTATAACTTTAGTTGGAACGTTTAATATACAATTTAAAACTAACTTTATTATATTTGTACATGTATTTAAGATATTTTAGCTTTTTTGTTCAGGAATGTCCAGCTCCTCGTCGCTTGAAGATGAATGTTCCAACGAATGCTCTGCTTCCTTTACATTTGACCCAAACAATAACAAAAATAAGATAAAAGACGACTCTCAGGTGGGGATTAAAACAATTTTAGTTTATATTTTGTGTTATAAACTTATAAATATGCATGTTTGTAATAAAACAACTAAATTAGTAACATCATTTAATAATTGGTTAACTAAAATTTCGCTACTAGATAGTAGCAAACTCAATAGAAACCCAAATTAATTTATTTTCAGGATGATCTATCTGAACTAACTGATTCTGTCTCCTCTCAAATGGTTCTTTGCGACCCACCCCGTCAAAGGACCCCCATCGATGTAACTCTTAAAGATCTCACTACAATTATCACCATAGGTGGGCTTTTATGTTTAATTAACACTAAAAATATATCTCTGGGGCATGATTTGAACGTTAAGTTTCTTTTTATCAATCATCTAAACTTTAAAGTTTATAGCTCGGAAAGTAATTTGCTCAGATAAAATCACCATTATTGTTGGTTTCCTTTTATTTACTACAGTAACCCCCCCCCCCCTTCGTGGCAAGACCCAGTTTGTGTTCCCTGCCCGTGTCGTTCAAATTTATTAAGTGGGAGAAACAATTGTTCAAATAGATAAACTAACAGTGGGGTTGCTCAATTTCACGTGAAAATCAGACCACCCAGGACGAATTGCCAATGAAATATAAAATGTTTTCTGTTATTACATGATCGTATGTTGGATTTGCAAATGATTATGTAGAATGTGTAAAACTGCAGTGATCACTAGAGACTTTTGGTTGATACGGGTTCTTCAATAATATTCGAATTTTTGCATAATTCGCAAAGCCGCGTTCAATTTTCACCACGCTAAGTTCAAATTTCTCTCTATTTTAATGACTCGGTCTTTAACCCATCTGCTCCTCGCCGAGCATAATGTTTTCTTGGTCTCGAAACCATATTCACATATTTTTTGCACGTGACCATGGGGCGAATTTAAAAACAAACATAAATATGGTGAAACTGAGACCATTAGAACCTAAAATTGGGGTTCTCTCGGCTCGGGTATTCCCAGCAGAGATCTGTGTTTATACAACAATCGGCTGCGTCTTTCTCCTCGGCGTTTTTTGGCTTTCTTGACGCAATAGACGCACTTAGATGTGCAGGTTCACTCAAGTACTGTCAGTTAGTCAATCGTCTTCTTCTTTTTTGATTTCGTTGCGTGAGCCTCAAGCGGGGAAGAGGTCAAAAGAGGAGGAGTCAGGAGTCAGATCGCCGTGCCGGTTAACTCACCGAAATTATGGAGATAGAACTAATGGTGTTTTGTTTGTTTAACCACAAATAGTGGATACAAAGATATTGCCAGATCTAGAGCAATGAGAAATTTCACAGAGGCAACGACTCATTTTTCTGTGGCCGCGAAGGGATCGAACTTTTGGCCTTTTGATCGCTTTGTAGCCTAACCAGCTATCCATTAGGCTATCAGGTCATCCCACTTAAAAGATCATGGAACTATCACTTGTACTGAATAAACAAAGACGGCGATGGTGGTGCTTAAAATAGCTTTAGCCGGCTAGAATATGGGAGTAATGTATATGTTTGCTTTGTAACACACTCTAGAACTATTAGACAGAGAACCCAACGAGTGTAGTTTGTTGTAAGAGCTGAATTTTCAAGCAGGGTGGTATTATATAAAAGTAGTTCTATATTATAAGTAGTGAGAAATAGTCTATCGCTTGACATATTTTATTTATGTTTCAAAAGCTGGCTTAATCTTCACAAACTACTCAAGTCTCTCCGAATATTATTAACATTTTGTTGTTCTGAAACGACATATGTCGGTCTTTTGTTAATTGTTTTGCGAATTTGGATGCGAGTTAATTAAACGGAACTGCGCCTCCACACTTTCTTCATCGCCCTAGCTTCTCTAATGTCATTTAGCTATTTGTAGAGTTTAAGTTGCAAAAGAACATTTTAAATTTCCCAGCAATAGGGAACTTTAGAATAAAATAGTCTATAATTATTAACTTAAGGCATCACACAGGATTTGTGAAATTTGTAGAACATTCGATTAATATTCTTAATCCCGAGTAAGATTAAAAGAAATAGATGAGTTTATTTCTGAACTACATTATAGTTTCTCCAATTAACCTGGACACACCCATTAAGCCGGCCTGCGAACTCTCATTGTCTGTGCAATAAAAGAGCCGTGACGTACATTTCGTGTGCAGCTTTGCAATTCGATCTGCTAAACATAGGACAAGGCTGTTAAAGACAAGGCAAATGATCACTGATTCCTAACGCAATGATCGACACTTGATTGCACAAGTCGCATATTGGGTGTAACACCGGAAATACGCCTATGCCTGTGGCGGTGCACCTCATATGCGTCATAGGGCTAGTTAATGAAAGGCGCCAACTACTGCTGGCACCGACTAGGTGCATTGGCCGATGCTTTCGCTAAAAGACCGAAAGATCAGTACTTTCTGTATTTACAAAGTGATTTTGTTGTGATCGAAATGCACAAATAAATGGTCAATGAAAGGGAGTATGACGTGTTATTTGTGTCTAGTTGGCGCCTTTTTTCATTTGTTTTGTTGAAATCAAATAAAAGCACTGCTGTCACTGCAACTAGACCGAGTGCGGGGGTACCATTTAAACAATCAAAATAGAATAAGCATTTCCGGTGGAAAAGTTATATGGGGGGTCTGGCATAAGAATATCTGGATCTAGTTGAATACACTGGTTTGAAAGGTATTCTATACAGTAACCGAAGTACTGTATTACATTGTTGAATAGCGAAGACCGTGTAGCCGAGCAATATCTGAATGCTCTTCTTATTTAAATGACTTGGTATTTAAAAATAATTGTGTAAAGTTTGTAAATAGACTATTTTTGTTAATACATACATCTCCCATCTCCTAAATTAAACCGCTGCCTTTATTTGGAATCGCGTGGGAGTAACTAAAATTCAATTTTCCTGCAAGCGGTGTTATTTATTTCCGCAAAATTAGTCGCAGACGTGGAGGAGAAGTTCAAAAATCCGATTGTACAGACTAAAAATAGGGGGGAAATAACTAAGATAGAAGAAATAAAAGGTATTTTAGTGTTATTTTATGGAGCACATCTGTTTTCTTGTTGAACCACCACAGATATAAAGTATAGCGCGCTTGATTTAATTAAACCGCAACAAAGCAAAGGGCACAATCGAATCCTAACATAAATTCCTTATTTATCATATTATATACCGTAAAGCTACCGTATTTCTCAAAGAATGCCTTTTCCTCTTTTTAGACTTTTATCTTCCATACCAATCTCCTCAAATGGATTGACAGTTGTTGGTTTTTACCCAATAACAACAATTGTCTCGAAATGTTACAAATAAACAAAAACTGATCTGAGGACAAAATATGTCTATCAAGTGACGGGAGGGTGTTCCCCCATGGATAAATATAAAACAGTTGTCTTTATGAAAAGTACTAATTATATTTATTTACTACATAGAAAATATGTCAAATGGACATTCTCTAATGATAAAAACCAGAAAAACTTATTAATTTATGAATTATATATAATGACATATTAATTTTCAGGTACGGGTACTTTTGGACGGGTTGAACTTGCTCGTCACAAAGAAAGAAATGAACACTATGCTCTTAAGATACTCAATATGCACAAGGTATGCAATGAACCAACGGTATTATAATATAAATAAGGTTTAAATGATATTAGAATAAACTAAAGTAAAGGATAATATTATGAGACTAAAGAATACATTGTGTAGCAATAACTTTATTATTCTCTTTCTAAAATGTAGTTGTTTCACCGTCATTCGGGGTTGTTAGTTGGCCATCATCAGGAGTAGTAGTTGCTACACGAGGAGTGGTGGTATCTTGAGTAGTTCCCCTTTGCGTTGTCGGTATGCTCGGATCTAAACAAACTAGATAGTAATAATTTTACATAACAAAAGTGTGCCAAAACGAATAAAACTATAAATAGTGTTTTCTCTTACTTTGACAGGTCCTGATAGGGAGCACACCGAGTACCAACCCGCTATTTTTGCATACCCTATTTCCGCAACACGGTATACCGGGAAGACAAGTCAGTCCTTGCAAAATACAGACTGAAAATAAAACTAAAGTCAATACAAAAACTCACAAACGCAATTTAATTAACTAATTTAATAACGGATCGATTAAGCTAGGTGGATTATTAGTTACAGACCTGGCAGTCTAACCCCACGTGTAGTTGACCGCAAATCTCTTGTCTGAGCCTCAATCACAATAATACTCGCACCGTATATCAAAAATATAAACAGAAGTGATCTGAAAACAAAGTTCGGTTATTATAATTTTAGATAACTCGAGCTAGTTCTAAATTCAATATCTTCAAAGTTATCCATACCAAAAGCGATTTACTTAAATTATATTTGATTATTGGCAGTATAAATGGACTAATAATTATTCCACTAACTTACTTCATCATTTAGTTCGTTCTTTTTTATTCAAAATGCTTTCTCTATATCTTTTTATACTACTGTTAGCTCTAATAATGATACAATTTCCAATATGAAATAGTCAAAATAGAACTAATATTCCTACTATACACTATACTACTAAATAACAATAACAATATTATTAAATAACCAGTCAATCCTTAAAATTGACCTTAATTGAGTCTTAGGTTAATTTGCTTACGACATACTGATATCATATTGATTTCGTGTCCCCTTGCATACTTAAAAGTATTGAATTTGTGGGAGGTCCTTTCAAATACATTTTAGTGGTCACACCCTGCGATGTTTGAAAGTTCAATTTATTGGGTGGGTGGTGGCTGTTCTAAATCCATCAAAAAGATATAAACTTGTGGAATTTGTGATGTGTCTGACTCAATCCATAGTAAAAACATCATTAATAAACATAAACTATAGTACTTAGAAATTCTAAACACGAACTAGTGAAATATTAAAAGGAAAGCAAATATATAAATGAACAGACAACTTTCTGAGAAATTGGGGTCTTATTTTCTCAAAAAATTTATTTAAAATTAAGTAAACTGGGAATTATATATAAATTTCAGGTAATTCAAACCCGTCAAGTGGCTCACGTACATAGTGAAAAACACGTTCTTGCCCAGCTAGACCATCCATTTATAGTTAAATTGTAAGTTTATTAGTTTCTTTATAGTTTATTTAATAATATAATTACATCTTGTTTCAGATTCAATACCGATAAAGATGAGCGCAACCTCTATATGATCATGGAATTTGTTCCCGGAGGTGAACTATTCAGCTACCTTAGGGCATCCAGGTATGGTACTTTTTCAATATAAGTATATAGAAAGAAGCTTCTATTCCGTTAGCTCATGGAGTAATGTTCTATCACTGAACTTTTTAATATTATTATCTTACAGTCTCAATAATGACAATTTTATAAGAACCATTTGAGGAATGTGAAACAAAGAAATAACATAATCTCACAGGGTGTTCTCGAATTCGATGAGTCGCTTCTACGCAGCAGAGATTGTTTCTGCCTTGGAGTACATTCATTCCAAGAATATTGTAAGTTTATATTTTAGCAAACAATTGGTCTCTAGTTACAGTTTAATTATTTTTATTAAATTTTGAATAGGGCCGGCAACAGAATCATTTTAAATATATAATTTCCAGGTATACCGCGATTTGAAACCCGAGAATCTGATGCTCACCAAAGAAGGCCATATCAAAATGGCGGATTTTGGATTTGCTAAAGAACTTAAAGATCGAACTTACACTTTATGTGGAACTCCAGAATATCTAGCCCCAGAATCCCTGTCTAACAAGGGACACAATAAAGGAGTAGATTGGTAATTTTTTAAATTAAATACAAATATTACCTTTAATTTAATAGATCGACTATAATTTTACAGATTTATATATAAAAACGTCTTCTTTACATCAAAACAAATATTTACTTTGTTTTCTTGAAGGTGGGCTCTCGGTATTCTAATATACGAGATGATGGCAGGCCGACCACCCTTCAGAGGAAAGAATACAATTGAAATCTATGATAAAATAGTGGAACACAAGCTAAAGTTCCCAAGAAGCTTCAATTTGGTTGCAAAGTAGGTTTTCCCCTTCGTTTCGCGGTTGAACATTGTGATTTCTGCTCAAAGAGAGCAATAATTGAGGGTGATTAATCAAGTAGCGAAGCAACGATTGCTCCCAATTTCTTTCAATCTGGATTGCATCATCATTAGTTGCTACCGATCTAAGATCAGCCTTCGATTGAGAGAAAAATCGGATTCTCGGATAAAACTAAGGCTGAAAATATAAAATTATACAATTCTATGAAATTATTCTAAAAGTTAATTAATAGTCTAACTGATTTCTTTACAGAGATCTAGTTAAGAAATTGTTAACAGTAGATAGAACTCTACGTATTGGATGTATGAAGAACGGTTCTGCTGATGTTATTGAACATAAATGGTTCGAAAAGATAAACTGGAAGGATCTTTATGAAATGAGAATAGAGGTAAGTAACAGTAGTTACATAAAACTAATTAAAGCAAGCATTAAGCAATATTCTACAGTTGGCTCAAATGTTATTCTATAGTTTTTACATACCCAATGAAACATAAAATACGGTATTTTTATTGAAGGCAGCCAGAAATTGTTCGTCAAGATTATTAATTAAGTAATAACTAAGATACTGTAACATTTATTTATTTTAGCCCCCAATCGTGCCCACCCTTTACCATGCTGGTGACACTGGTAACTTTGACACCTACGACGAAAATGAGGAACCCGGACCAATTGCGCTACAACGCGAAAAAGACCAATTTGCCGAATGGTAAATCCATGTGATGGTTAATAATTAGGTTGTATTTTTCGATTATATTTCTATTGTATAGAAACATCTTTTTTGTTCACAAATTGTCACAATTAACTGCTGTAGTTTTGATCTCTAGAAACTGAATTTGACAAACCTTTAGCATAAATTTCATCAACATTATTAAAGCTTTTAGCTTTATTGAAGAACTATATTTTCGGGTGTAAATTCTGAAGTCTACCATTGAAACAACTAAATACTACCGGCTTCTTCTTCAGATACCATGCTTTTTAAGCTCTAGAATACTTTTGTATAGCAGGTCTATGTTATTGCACTTATAATCTTCGCTTCCAAAAGTAAATCTATTGTGTTCTGTACAATGCGCAGCTACCGTATATCAACAGTTAATGTTTCAACCGAAGATAGAATTCGGTTCTTTTTCTACCAAATACTATCCTGTCATTGAGTTACTTGTATTAGTATTCAGTTTTCTATTATTGTTTATTGTTACCGGTTAGATATTATTGTGAGAACGAAAATTGTAAATAAATTATGTATATTATAAGATACTTGTGATATGTTTCTGTGAACTTATAAGGAAGTTTATGAAGCACATGTTACTAAACCTCTAGGGGATGAATATGTCAACACTTCTCGAAAACAGAATATTCTATGAATTATTACAACCAGTTTTAACTTAAGCATAAACAACCAAAGTTGGTTTTTAGTACTGGATGTGGGTTTAGTGCTGTAAAGAGGAATATTACTATGGTATGGGGGACATATTGAGGACATCTTAATAACAATAGATCATTGGTCATTAAACAATTTCTATAATTATCTTAAGAGTAAATATGACAAACTCTAGCTTCTAAAGTTTTCTTCGAGGTGGCATTCAGTTTTATTTCAGCCAGAACTAAAATTATAAAATATCTAAGAATGTGTCCGGATTGGGCTTCTGTTTTTAGCATTATTCTTAATATTCTATCTAACATTTTGTACAATGTGCCTATTTTAGAGGTTATATTATTATCATTAAGTATAATTTAGATCTTACATCTTAATCTATCTACTGCAACCTACACCCTAATAGTCGAGGTGTTTAAACCAACTGAACCTGGCTTCTTTGACCGCGTTTAGCACTCAAATGCTTGGACATCTGTTTTCATTCTTTGGGTTTTTTAGCATTTTTCCTCGATTTTCCATTCATCTTCTTTTTGCGACTCATTGTAATTTCTCTAACATCTTTAAGCCTCAGACTCTAGTTGAGGAAACTTTAAACTTTAAACAAAATTGAACTTTACTAGAAAATGGCTCTAGAGAATAAGTTCGCAAATAAAAATATTGAAATTTGTCTAAGTTTGTAATGATTTTGTTGATTTATAAAATGAGGAAGTCTCAACCAGCTGAAATTCTATGACAGAGCCTATCGTTTCTTTCGGAAGACAGAGTCGGCGTACCGTTTAAAAACAGACTCCCATCTAGGGGCCACAAGTTTAAAAAAAGGAGAAAACATTAGAAACACGTAGTAACTTTGACTAATAAATTAGAAATAAAATGTATTTGCCAACTGTGTTATGCCTATTCATCCCATGGTTGAATCAACACTATTTGGGGTTGTTAGATGTGTCTGTCATTCCCAGACAAAATAATATTTATTATTACATTAAGTTTATTGTAGGAGAATTATCAATAATTAAAGGAAAGTATGTTTATCATTTGTTGTAATACCTTCTACCCATCTATAACTTTAAGATCATGTAAGATTTTATATCAGGAGGTGAAAGCATCCTTAGTAGGGTTAGCATTCACTACGGATAACAGCTAAACTGGTATTCAGTTTTTGCAGGTTACGGCGGTATACATTCACCGCGTACGATACAGTTTGTCCACCCTAATCATTAGTAGTAGCAATGTTATTATATAAGGAATATAAGGCAATTTATTAAATAGACCACTGGAATAAAGCTTATGTGTATAATACGGCTAATTGAGCTTATGGTGTTTCTGGTTGCACCTTGGATGTACTATAGGATGACTTAGAAGTAATTAGTTGGAAATTGCATTAAATTAACGAGTTTCAAAGAATTCTGGGTCTTATGTGCCTTTAAAATAACTTCAACATAACAGGAGTGAAGATGTTTGTGTTTATACTACATAAGTTAATGCTCTTTTTTGTGTTATTGTCTTTGTCTGTCTAACAACTATATTTAATGTTAATGTCTTATTATTACTCAGCTAAGTACACATTTATTCAACTGATATGATTTAACAGAATTATTTTCTTTTACATTTAGAGTTATAGAACTATTTATCTAAAAAATAGCTTTATAAAGGCTTTATAATATCTGAGTTTAACTATTAATTATAGTTTGAGCAGGCATGTTTCATTTGTATTTGATTTATTTCTTGCTAACTATTGGCCTTGTTGTAAATACAGACCAACAAGTTCATGAACACAATATTATAAACTTCAATTGGAGCAAATGGTATTTGAATATCTTCCGTTAGTTTAGTTGGATGTTTAACTATGTTTATATCTTATGTATTTTAGTATATGAAGTTCTACTCTTTTCAATTGGATTACCAATAACAGGCATATGTATAGCATTTGCTAACTTGGCAATAATATATAACTATTTTAAACTACGGTATGTTATGTCAAAACTATTAATAAATACCCGGTCCGATTTCGATTGTAAATTTAAAAAGTGCAAGGTTTACTCCAGAAAACACTGTATGTTTGAGGGATTAAAGTCCATAAGCATCACTGGAAGCTTGAATAGTTCAAAACGGGTTCGTGATTCATCATTTTCAGGTTTTTCCGTGACGAACCGTTTTAACTTCTGTTGAAAGGACTATTATTTATAATTGGAATAATCATAAGCAGCGTTATTATCTATATGCAGTGTCAAGATATATTCGAAAGAGAACATAATATACAAACTAATTGCCTAACTATAGTTTCATTGATGATGTTTAATGTATCAGTAGTTCTTGCATATATTTATTATAAGATTGGATACAAAACAGAATCTTTTATTTTTGTAATAGCCATGTTCTTGTCTATTCTATCATTAAGAAGCTTTACTTAATTATAGTTAGCAATCTAACTTTGCATATTATATTTCTAATATCTTAATATATGCATTGTCTGCCTACCCATCCGACCTTTAGACTTTTTATTTGTTTCAAATACTATAATATCTGTCTCTTATGAATATTGTTCTTCTGATTATCAATGTTTTGTAATTAATTAATTTATTTCATATGATTATTGTCACAATCATAATGATCTAAAGATTTCTGCCACTTCTATATTACTTCCATCCTTCTGTTTTTCTCTTTATATCACAAGATTTACTCTTTTTAAACGTTTTTCCCATTCTCGCCAAATCTAAACCTTGAGTAACAGCATATATAGTTTATTTAGGTTTTATTTAACATCTGACAGAGAACCAATTTGGTCTTTAGTTTTAACTAAATAATAATTAGATTGTTAATTTAATTAATATAATATTAAATATATTTTAATAATAGGCGTTCGGTATATTCCCGTCGTAAGCCTCTTTCGGCTACTTCAGAAGAAGATATGGGTTTTGGTTCATTTGATTATAATGAAATGACAGATGCAGCAGCATTATATAGAGGACATATGAGTAAAAGTAGTGAAGATACAGCTAGTACACCGGTAAGAAAATACATTTATAATAATAATAATAATTATAATTATTATTATTATTATAACGTTATTATATAGATTAATAAAGCAAAGATAAATACAGTTTGGTATTTCTGGTACGTTTTCCACGGGAGCGTTCCTAGCGAATCGCTATTGACAATGGTTTCGACGCCTTCAAAAGTCGTTTCTGAAGTAACGATTGTTGTGACTAAACTAAAAAGTATCTTTATTATTTATATTTTACAAACTAAAATAATATTAATAATATATTTAAGAGTGTTGAGAACCTTGTTTCGACCTGTTTTTCTGTGCCTAGAACAGTTTCTATACGAAGTAATGGAATAGAACATAAAGTATTAGTATCTATGGTGAGTAAAGAAATATATTTAATAATAATAAGGAATAAAACATATAAACTTTAATATAAATTAGGTCTTTGATAAAGTAAAACTGTTTTGTTTTTACTTCTCATAAGATAGTTGACTATTCGTATGGATAGCAAGAAACTACAGTAACCCAAAAATAGCCGTTAGAATATTAAATAATAATTAAAATGCCATATATAGCTCGTTTAACTTTATTAAAACTGAAACGAGCTTCTTGTCATTAGAAAATCACATCTTACACTTTACTCTGTAGACTACAAATATAATAATAATAATAATAATAATAATAATAATAACTTAATTATTATTAATATTAATACTTTTTAGATAGATGTTCCTTGTGTTTTTACAAACGAGACTGTTCCTTCTAAGTGTTCCGCGGCCTTCCTTTCAGCTACAGTAACTAATAACCTACCACATCCTCTTTTACCGGGATCGGCTTCTGTTTATCTTAATAATAACTTTGTAACAAAGGTAAGACTCTATTTCTATTTCACGCTCTATTCCACTTAAATGCTCCAATTGCAAACTCAGACAAACACAAACTGGCACGCTAACCGCAAGATACGGGCAATTGTTTGCTAGTTGTTCGCCACAGAGTATCTTTTTACGGAAATCGAAAGGCTAAGAATGTAAAAACAGAATTTGTAATTAAAATAAATATGGAAAATACTTTATATATATATGTTTTTTATGAGGGTAATACGGTAAATATAGTCTGTTTCTAAACTCAGACTGCATACCGACGGCCTTACTTTAAGCGCGGTGTTGCTAAGACTTCAAAAAGGTTCTGAACTACCCAATTTCCAAAAGGAAAAATTTAGCAACAGTGCGCATCGATTAAGGCAGACGCGATATAGTTTATGTTTACTAAGAGACAATAACATATAAATATGGTATAATTGTATAAAGTATTATAATATAATATATATATATTTAGACGCATATTCGACTTATCTCTCCGGGTGAGGAGTTTCGTTGTTCGCTAGGATTAGATCCTTCTATTAAAGTTGAATATAAGACACCAGTTACATATTGTGAACAGGTTAGATAAAGAATTTATTACAAAATAAAAGATTATTATTATTAATATAAAAGTATATTGTCTAATTATTTAATAAAATAAGGCTAGGGGAAAACTATTTCTTATATGTTTTTGAAAATAAAACTTAATAATAAAATAATAAAATATAATAATAAAATAATAAAATATAATAATAAAATATAATGATATAAAAGTATATTTTATTCAGGTTGGATTTGTTTCCAAAAGTACTTTAATGACATATGAACAAACAATTTCAATTAGAAATGCAAAAGCAACAAGTTCTTGTAATATAACAATTAAAGAACAAATTCCTAAGTCTTCAGATGAAAGAATTAAGGTAAGTCAGTGGGCGCGGCTTATTTATAGCAAAGACAATACGTTGTTTACTGTCAACTGGCCGCCTATAAACAACACCGCCTAATTTATAATGGCCGTTGTAGTTTTTTAGTTGCGAGGGCCGAATCCGGTTAAACTGCGCCCCTTTTGTTAGAATATTCATAGTTTGAATAGAATTAATGTTTTTATTAATTGTATTTGATAATTGACTATAGACGAGTTCAGGTGACAGTTGTTCATCCCGAATTGAAGTCAAAGAATTGTGAAGCTCGTTTGAATAAGGAACATAATCTAGAATGGAGCGTAACATTAGCAGCAGGCCAACAAAGAGATTTACTTGTTAAATATACGGTAGAACATCCTTCTTCCGAATTATTAACACTTAAAGTACAGTAATTAGATAGTCCTTTCCAGTAATCCTAGTAGTCCTTTAACTACAGTAATCCTAGTAGTCCTTTAACTACAGTAATCCTTCTAGTCCTTTAACTACAGTAATCCTTCTAGTCCTTTAATTACAGTAACCCCATAGTCTTTAGGCTACCATAGAGGCTCCACCCCCTTTTCCACCTAGGACCTAGCTATTGTCTCTCATAATACCAAGCCCTTCCCCCCATTTGAAATTGCTTACTATTTTACGCAACCGCCTTCTACGTATTTATTTTTTAGCTACACCGCGCCTCTTCGTTTTGGCGTCTGCTCTATTTAACCTAAACACTCGGCTATTTAATTAACATAAAGGACTGTACAGTCCTTTAAAATAAGGTGAATTTCTAGCGCAGCGGTGTTAAAAATAGATTAATTAAGAATGTTGCCGTGCTAGTTCGTCTTTTTGTTTTTGTATAAATATAGTATATTTATATAGACTAGAATAGAATATGGTCCCAATTAAGAATAATAATGGAGTATTAAGAATTTGTTTTCTGTCTGAGACTATTCTGCGAATACCATGCGAGCTGGCGCTTTCTCATCGTACAAAATTACACTCGTGTTTTGCACTCGCAAAAACTCTATAAATTCGCAAGTCATACTCTATTATTATAATAAATAAGAATATATATATACTATACTTATTTTTAAGAGACTCATCCTAACTTTCCTTAATTAATTGAGTTTACCCTTTTTGAACCGAATCCATAGCGTTCATCCACATTACCGGTGCAACTGCATCGCCTGGCCTAACTCTGGAGCTGGCTAGGCTCCGCCCCTAACTCCACCCCTAACTCCGCCCCTAACTCCGCCCCTTGTTCTCCCTTTATAGCCTTTTTCTACAATATTCTTCTCACATATTTTCTTTCTTTTAGTCGTTGTCATGCGTTCGAAAGAATGCCAAATCCATCCGTTTCTGTAGTAATATTTGTAATTATTTGTTATTTTTATATTTTTGTTTTAATAAATAAATAATAAAACTAGTGTCTTCTAAATAATAAAACTAATAATATTTTTGAGGAAAGTTTCTGCCTATCTTTCTCAAATAGCCATGATGCAGTATATACTGCTAAGAACACGGTCCATGCACACGATGTATGGTGGAGAAGCTCGACGGGGCGGACCAACATAAT
>JAQGAV010001543.1:0-20268 GCA_034691345.1 Phasmarhabditis papillosa
AACCGATATAATTGTGCGCTCGCCTTATAATAAATAGACCTTTAAACTACATGAGATTTGTCCGTAGACTATAGTTTCAGTTATTATCTTTGTATAATGTCTTAGTTTTGATTATTGCGATCCTCCGAGGCTCCGGTTTCTGAGGAAACGCTTCTAGCCAGTGAGCCACCAAGTTAGCAAAAAATAGCCAGATTATTAATAATATTCCAGAAACTATCTACAAACCTTGTCAATCATTTGGCATGCCGTTTCTAACATAGCGTTTCCTTGGTCCTTGCACTGTTCAATAGCTCGTCTTACTTCGGCTGTAGTTAGCTTACTGGAGAACGGAAGCACACTCTGCGCTAGCTTAGCAGCCTCTTTGACCATCTCCTCGTCAGCCACTTGACTTTGCTGAAATATTATTTACGATATTTCAAGTTTTATAGCTATATATCTGCCTGTACAAGATTATATACTACAGATTATGGGGCAACATTCTACAAATACACCCTTATCATGTTTTTCAGGGGTAGAAAGGCCGTGACGTCTGTGTTTTATTATAGTCAATAAAAGACAAAATACCTCAGAGCGCGGTAGTATACATAGGCTTCCGCAATTCCGTATTTGTCTTTTTCTGCATATGATACAAAATAAAACTAGTACAATACTATTTTTACATGCTTTTCTATTTTTAGAGAGTATTCACCCAAAATCTGCGTTTGAGACTAACCTTATCCGCAATAGCTGCTGTCTCCGAAGGTGTAAGATGTCCTTGCCAAGTCTCTCTAAGTATCTCCAGCGCATTTGATCCCAATTCCTGAACTTGGTGACCGATAGTTGAGACATTCGTGTTGTAGGTACGCGTTTCCCAGTTTGTACTCTGCAAAATGAGTTAGTTCAAGAGTTACAAAAATGCGCAAACCTTATTTTTCAATCCTAGCGAATAAATTGACACGAGAAGAGAACATATTTGCAGGTTACGGTGAAGACCGTTGGCTGAAACAGTCATTTACAAAATATAGCAATGTTTAAAAACTGGTAAACTGAAATTCCGTCTACTTTTCAACTTAGTCACTAACCTTCGTGTCCCATCACAGCAAACATGTGCGTCATCTGAGCTCCACCGGCTTTCAGTAGGATATCTTTAGCCATTGCCTCGTAGTGTTTCGCTTGTGCATCCGTTACAGAGTGCTGGTGTTGATAACTAAATTGTTCTTAGAGTTGTATCAATCTGTTTAGTGTTTGATAGTTTTTCCATTGGAAGGTAGAAGTTCTACGTAGTACTACTCTGCAAATTGTGGTAAAACCTACGCTTTTCGTTTAGGATAAGGTTTTGTATGGGTGGTTTGGGGCGCGGCTACTTTATCAGATGATTCACTAGCTGTGGCGGATGAAGTTCCAGCTGATGAGGAGTCGGATGATCTGTAACGTATTTTATAAGGGGTTCAAACAAGACTTTGTGAATCTAAGAAGCTGAATCTGTATCTCAGTATCCTAATGAGTTTCAAATTTTCAAGTTTTCAATCAAGTAGCTATGACTACAGGTTTTCCAATTTTGGGTTACTTTTCAACTCTACTTGTAATACTAAACGATAAATTTCCAACTGTTCCTAGTTAATGGAAGTCAATTGATTGTAGAGCTCTTTTCGCCAGTAAGCTATATTATATCAGAAAAGAATATACTCATATAGCCTATATGAGTATATTCCTTCTAGTAGTCTTTCACTCACCCTATATTCATTTTTGCTGTACCTTCTTCAGCCTTTTCTATTTGTTCAGTAATTGTGTTCCTAAATAAGCGAACATAAATATGACTATTTAGACGATGCTGATTATGAGTCAGTATCATAAGAGTCGGCGGCACAGCGTTAAAAATGACCGGCTTTACTCAACGAATCGGTTCGAACTCAATAGGGCGGGGAACTTAAAAGGTCAACCAGGTCAACCAGGTCAAGAAGGTATTGCTAAGCTGTATTATTAGCAAAGTTTCAAATTCGGATCAGTACCTGGATACTTCCGGCGGCGGTAGCGGCTTATATGGATAAACAGGTCTCTGACCACGGATTGTATGTTTAATGAGTGTATTGTCTCTTTCAATGAAGTAAGCTGCATTTGATAGATGATACCTAAAAGATAATTGTGTTACAATTGTTATATTCTTTTTTAAATAGGAAATTATACCATACCTATACATGCGATGAACCGAGGGATCCAGAAGTTTATCCAAAATAAGACCAAGCTTCTCGCGAGAGTCCTTGTACCTATAATGGAATAATGAATGAATAAATCTAACATAACAAAGCAACAACAAAAACAGGTATTTTTTTAATAGATTATTTTAACTGAAGAAAATATAACAACTTTTAAAACAAACCTATCCAAAAGGTCGGCTGCCAGATCTCGCTTCAGCCTTCTGACGGATTCAGCAATCATAGGATATTCTTCTTCCGAGAGCAATAAGCGGGATCCTAGTACATTTAGGGCGCATTTAAGCGTTATCTCATCATCCTCAGGCACTCGTTTTATTTTGTTCTGCATGGCTCCTTTTGGATTTCTGAAGTAATATAATATATTTGGCTCTAAGCTACCACTTTTGTTAACCAAACATGTTTTATGTTATTTTTGTTTCTGCCGATAGGGCGTCCGAAACTTTGCGTATAAGATTACGGAACACTTGAACCTAGTACCCGTATTTCTGGACCAGGGCCTAATAGATGAAATCAGGATGTTTGGGTACTTTAAGTACAAAAATGAGAACTCTTTTTACAATTATAAATATTAATAAATATCAATTAAAACTTACTGTAAACTGAGTATAACTGTAATTTGAATCAGTTTAATTAATTTGTAAATCTTTTCACATTTTTAAATTTTTTGATTTTTGCCTGAAATATGATTGAATACTAGATTTGCGGCCTAGTCGGCCGGCCGCAGTGTACTTTTGAAAAGCTGACTCCGCAAACCTGCGGAGGCAGATTTTCTTCATTTTCGGAGCCCTGGGTGATACAAAGAATACAACCACTTCAGTTTGTCCAGGTAATGTTCCACGACCCCAGTTACTCACCCACTAGCATCATAAATGATCAGATTTGCGTATGGAAGCTTCTCAAAGATAAACAGAGCCAGATGGTAAGAGGGCAACTCTCCATAGGCAACCACATTCGAGATCTGGAATGAAACTTCATTGATCATCACTGTTCAGATGTTTTGATTTTATTTCTGTACTTTTTTGTCATATTAATATGATAAACTTGATAATTCGTCTTTGAATTTATTTAGTATATATTATATTTTTCTTTAAAAAAACCTTTTCCGAAGCATTCCTTAATAGCTCCAATTCGCAGTTTGTTAGCGTCAGGTTGTTCCGTAGTATTCTGACGAGCTCTTCTTCCTTAAAATATCGATTATTAATTAAATAATGTCTACAATTACCAAATAGAACCGTTTAATTGCAAAATAAGAGACTCGGGACGGCTGGCTGGAGGCTTCGAGAAGTCGAACAATCGTGGAAAACAGAAGATTATCGTAACGGTGGGAAGGAGAGAGAATCTAAAAGTTATTAGTTCGATTTTTGAGAAGTGTTTTAATTAATATAATACAAAATAATATAGTCTGTATCAAGAACTAAGTTTCCAGCGCAGTAGCATCAGAAGAAACAGTCTTAAAAAATGGCCTATTTTCTGTTCACCGGTGAGACAAAGTCAATTTAGTCAACTATTTCTTTCTAATAAAACTTATTTGAAAGTTTAAAAAAAGTTTATAAAATCTCACTTTAGCCATGAAAAGAACAGTTTCCATTCGGAAGATATGTTTCTCGAAGTCGGTACATCGCACGTTATAGTGACTAGATTGGGGAGCAGAACTTGAACTCGTACTTGGCATATCCTGAAACATATCTAATAAGTAATATCCAAAAATAATATTAGGCGTATGAAACAATCGTATTTATTAATGTTTAGAACACGCTGTGACTTTAAACTACATAAAATGTTCAACATTTTGGTTCTTCATTAATATGAAACTTACGGATGGTACAATGTCATACTGTTCGTCCTCCAGTTGTATCAGTAGAGATTTCATGATATCCTTAGCCAGTTGATAAGCCTGAAAGCGCTTGAATGAATGAACTTCATTTATATCCATGCATATTTCTCGAATTGCAAAATTGGAAAACACTGTATTCCATGTTTGGGCTTTGGAAAATTCGGATGCATTCCAATTTAAAAAACGGCTACATTCGAATGATTTCAGTTTCGGACAATTTTGGTCTGGTTTCACGGACACAGAAACAGGGCTATTTCCCTGGAATCTTCCGCGAAGCGACCCCATCTAGCTGGCGCCGAAGGCCTACACACCAGCTTACTAGCCATCGGCACCAATCATGTCCCCATGATGACCCGATATGACAACTTTGTGCCTCAAAGTGACTCGAACTGATTTTGATTTGCATCAATTTCGAGAGAAAATCACTTAATATTCTGCTCTGTGAGCTACTTGCCTGTTTCTTATAACCATGAGTTTCAAGCACTTCACATTGGGTGACCCGCTGTTCAAATGGATCCAGAGGTACATATGAGGCTGCAAGTACGGATGAGACGTCATCCCTAGGAAAGGATGGTCGGACCTAAATTAAAGAGTATTCTTCTACTTGTCTCTTTGTACTCTTACAGGTCTTTCTCCAGCTTCTTGTTCGCTCTCCTGACCGGACTCCGCCGAACTGCCTTGTACTGCGTTCATAACCATCGCATATTGAGGCACTACTGGATCAGGTCGACGGTGGTGTCTCTTGCTCTTACGTTTGTTCTTTTGTTTCTGAAATTGTGAACATTGTCTATTAGGAGGTAGTAAATTCAGCTCTGTTTTTTGGGTAATTCTAGCTATCAAACTGTTCTTTGCTTGCTTGGATATGTTTTTTAGCTATTCTAGTATTGATTAAGCGATTCTAAACAATATCTTCCTAACTTGTAAAGCGGGTGCTTAGGAATTTGGAATGGACAATACAGGTAGTTTTTGCTAATTGCGGGTGCTTTATAATCGACGGCAAACGCTTATGCAGTGGGCACAAATGCAGAATTTGGAACGAAATATTCTATTAAAACAAGATTAAATCGTTGTTCTTTCTATTTTTCATGTTGGGAAATATAGCTTAACCCTTATTTATTCCACTCGACAATTGAATGTTAAAAGCGACTTCCCATCGAAAGATTTCGGGAATAAATGGTCAAACCCTGCTTCGAAGCAATCTACGTTGAAGAAAGAAAGAAGAAACAAAATCAGTTATACGAGTGGATAAGGAAAATAAAACATTTTGTTAGGTAGTTTCACCTATCAAACATTAAGCTCTATTTGATCTTACAAGAATTTTTGGCACTTGAACTTTAGTTAAATATTTTGATATAATTTGTTCTTAATTTGTGAAACTTTAGTTTCGTAGCCAACCTTTTTCAATTGAGGTGTTACAAGCATAATCATTGATCCGGGCACAAGCGAAGACTGGGCCAGCTCCCTAGTCAGCTGAAAAAATGAAGGTAACTAGATGAGTTAGAATTTATTGTAGTTTTCTTCAACAAAATATAGAAGTAAACTTTTTCTATTTGAATCATACATTTCCTATCGTGTGTTCTGGTTTCAGCAAACTTACAGCAGGATATGGCTTTGGAACAGTTCCTCGAGGTAAGACTGAATCACAACCAGTACACGTAAGGTGAGCCTAAACAACAACTCTTTTAAAATATACTTTTGATTGTTGTTTTGCGTCAAATTTTTGAAAATACGTTCACATGCACTTCTTCAAACTTTATAGGTGATCTGGGAACTCGGGGGTAATACCAAATTAATATACTTGGTTTCGGGTAACACAGGTATTTTCGTAACATAAACAAATAATGTAATCTTTCTAGCAGACCTCTCACGGAAGACCCGGGCCCGGCCGACGAAAAAATTTGAGGTCTGCTATCTATCATATAGTGGTTGTAATATTACCGTGAAACCAGCTTTAAATCATTTAGGAAGATATCATTTTGCTCCGAATGGGTCTATCATCAGTTCTTACCTGCAATGCCTTGTAGAATCCTGGAAAATGATTCAATGAAAACCGTGCGTTATGCAGAGATAGCGGCTGGCCTTCTGCATCGAACACGTTGTTCAAAAGAGCAACATTTAGAGTAGTGTTAACATCTACGTTAGTTTTGCCTTTCACAATCAGCCAAATCCGCTGACAAGCTTCTTGATGGTACATTTGCATAGAAGAAAAGAGCTGAAATTAGAAGGTTATACCATAGAATATGATTCATCTTGTACGATTTCTACTGTCAGCCAGTGTTAGGAAAGGTCCGACCAGAATCAAAAAATTTGGGCCGCCGCCTAGCCCGGACCGAGACCACCCCTGCTATCACCGGTGCATGTGTAACACAAGTATGATAATAGTTCTTTTGAAAATTCGTTTCGGTCCTTTCAATACCGATGCTTATATTGAAATGTATGATTGCTTTGGTAACTTTTTTTATTGGATTCCAAAAGTCGCCAACTTCTTTCTATATAGTATATCATTTGCGTATTGAATATGCATGTTTGGAAACGTTTTTACTTTGCTATGCATCAATTATATAGACTTATTCTGATCTTACCTCGTTTATTGTCTCAGTAGTGAGGGCTGGGTTGAGCGAGACCATTTTCCACAAACGGATCAACTCGTCACATATGTGTGCACCGTTAAGTTGAGAGCTGTATTGATTATTATCAACACTTCTGGCCGACGGACACTGTCTCCAGTAACCGCTGTGAGAGAGGTTGGTAACATACCACCAAATAAGGATCTAAATAGGAACTTCGTATGGAAAACAATATTATGGACTTGGCTATGATACCAAAAAACGATTCATAAGTCAATTGACTGTGAATAATCAATGTTCAGGTAAAAGATATGCTTCCTACATACAGTCCGATACAAAACCAACATGGGTTCAATTTTTTGGTTTAGGAATACCCAGTGATACCGGTAAAACATGTTATTTACCGCTGGAGAGACGCCCAGACAGCTAAATATTGTTTATTTTCGTTCTGTTTTTTACGAGTACCGATTTTGCTCCTTTCGTATTGCTAAGTGTTTTCTAGCTCACCTGACTATTGTTAAAGCATTCGTTGGTTAGACTCTGCAGTAATCGGAGTGCGTTACCATCTCTTCTCATCAGCAGTTCTCTGATTATGGACAGCAAATTCCATATCCATTCTGGCTCGCGAGTACGGAACGTCTTGTGGATCGACGTGTACTCCCGAGTGATAGGCGATGGAGTTGAAGAGTGGTCCTGGTGGGGTCTAAAGAAATTTTTTTTGTTATTTTTTTTTGTTATAAAAAAAAAGTTATTTTATATCAGCATTTTTAAGAATATAAGTCAAAACTTCAAAGAAGTAAACAAATGAACGAAATAATAAAAAACGTACGCATAAACCACTGGAGCAGGCGTGCAATAACGGATCAGCTTACTGCGAATCCGTTCGGAAAGTTGGCCGGGTTCGAGTGCCCACAACGGAACCTACATATATAAACAATTAATCTCACTGTAGAAATGTTTTTTTAAAAGTTTTGCTCAAGAAATGATGGAAGGTAAACAGAAACAAAATATAAATAAAACAACATACTTCTTCGTGTCCGCCGTCGGTTGGATCCGGTGCTCCTATCGAATTGTTGATTTCAGAGTTAGAATCCTTCAACTGATCTAACAGCTTTTGTGCTACTGGTAGATACTAAAATAAACAGATGAAAATGATAGAAATCTACGGATACTCACATCTCTTGGTAGCTCATTGATCAAATATTGCGCGAACTTTTGCAATTTTTGATTTGACAGCTCTGTAACCGATTCCCATATAGTTAACCTGAAATAACAATAAGTCGATAGCATGGTCAGCAGGAAATGAGTTTGAACATATAATAGAGCTAAACTATAATAGCAAATATGGTGACATATATACCCGGAGTCATTAGACTTGCTTTAATTAATTGTAATTTGAAAACAACAGTTCTAGCTCGAAAAAATAATAATGATGCCGAAAGTGTGCTTACCTATATTGGACAATGTCCGGCTTATGAAGTCTAAAGAGACTGAGAGCAACAGCATGCTCACACCATAGAGACGTGGATTTGCAGGAACAAGTGCATTCGATGATCCGGCATCTAGAATGAAAACGATATAAAATTAAACTATTTAATATATGATATTACACAGTATGAAAATTCAGTTAACTAACCTATCCACTCGTAGAGTAACTTTAAAAATATCTCCTCTTTCATTGTAATCGCGAGCGATGTTGCTGTCAACTCCCATAATTATGTTGCAGACATCCCCAGTTACCAGAAACCCTTAACAAGTCTTTATAGGGAACATTTCATAAACAAGCTTACCTATTTGTAAAACATTTTTCACGCCATCCAACTGATAAATTGTTTCACCATTGTTATAAACATCGGAAGAACCATTAGACAAGCAACTGTAACGATTACCTTACAATATTATTTTGAAACTAACCAACCTGTAAAGTCGAATATCCCTTGCGGATTTTGGAAAGCAGCACTTTTGTATAACCAGGTAAAAGTCCTCGGGAATAGGATGCGGAAATTCTTCCTGAAAATACATTGGAAAAAAATAAAGTAGAGTTTTAGGCAAATGAACATACATTACTTCTCTCCCTGACTTCTCGATAGGTTTCTTCCATCTGACCGAATGATAAACTTCTGGCACATTCTTGTGAGGATAACATTCGGAGCGATTTGACTCCTACAAGAAGCAAGTTAAATAAACAAAAGATTAACAAAGATACCAGTCTTTTCAGGTTGTTGAGGAGCAGCCATACTTGATGTCCTATCACGGTAGACAGGACTGTATTTATCGAAGGTGTGCGCATATCCTTAAATCACATTGCAAAAAATCACATTTTCAAAATACTAACCTAACAAGCTGCTGTCGTTTTCAACAAGCCAACCGGCATAATTTTCACAAATTCCATCGGAATAGGAATTATGGGAGCAGGAAGATTCTTCTTCAAATCTTTCAGAATCCTGAAAAAGAAGATAGCATTAAACGTTTAGATATACTGACCTCAAAGGAATAATTATCCGGTTCATCGTCGTACATGACATCATCTTCAATTGCCTGATTCAGCCAATCATTGGGATCAGCCATGGCAAGAAGATGCTCTTCCGAGGTCCTAAAACAAGGACATGCGTTGAACCAAGCCAATACAGGGTTAACGAAAGAATATTTAGCAAATTGTTTCAATGGAATACTGGGTATTTAAAAGATCTGGTAGGCGTGCAAAGAAGTATGGCAGTATAGCCAACTACAAAAACGAAGCAACAAATTGTTTCACTAAAGCTAGTGTAAAAAGATTATAGGTTTTGATTAAGATGCAAAACGTTTGATTATTGTCACTATGGTATCAAGTATGTATTGTTAGGTTTAAATCATGATTTCCTTAGAATCGAACTGATCCAGCTGTAAAATTTTGACCACAACTTCAACAGTACTTATTTACGTGATATGCATAGGGTTCATTCAGTATTTCGTTAATCATTTCGAAATGTTAATATATACTTAAAGTTGTATTGGTATAGGAAATTGTTAAATAGTATTTTGATAACTGAGAGAGAACGTGGTAAGGTTCCTGTTGGTGCCGGTCACACAGGCAAACCTGCGTCTGGCCACACTTCTCAGCTACTCTCCTATGTTTAACAGTGGGCGAGAGCCACTGACCACTCGAGTTTCTCTGCCGCAAAGGCGCGAAAACTGCAGTTCAAGTCATGTGAAATTCTTTTTTGGTTTAAACTATTGGCAAACATTTATGTCATTTTAATATATTTACTTATACGGGTGTCATCAGGGTTTAGAACCATTAGTTCAAAAGGCCGGGGAACCTCTATTCACTGAGCAAGTTCTGTGATTTATGAAATTGATATTTTTCGATATCATCTCTATTCTAGAATTTACTTCTGAATTTTGGGTTTCAGTAAAATGGCTGCGATGCAAGCCGAACGAACAGTGCAAGATAATGCATTGGTTGAATGTATGAATCAAGGACTAGATGAGGATACAGGAAAAAATTATTTGTTACTCGAAAGATTAGAGGTTTGTTTTATAGTTGTGGCATTTCAGTATTTACATTAATTTTAGCAAGTAGGAATTCACCCAAGTGATATAAAGAAGCTGAAAGATTCTGGTTTTCACACCATTGAATCACTTGCTTACGCTCCGAAGAAAGATATTCTTGCCGTCAAAGGAATCAGTGAGCAAAAAGCAGAGAAGTTAAAGGTACGCCTTATTCAGATTTGCTTAGTTCTGCTATTTATTAGACTGAAGCAGAAAAATTAATCCCGATGGGTTTTTCTACTGCTTCCGAAATTCATGTGCGCCGAAGTGAGCTTGTGCAGATTCGTACAGGTTCGCAAGAGTTGGATCGTCTGTTGGGTGGTGGAATTGAG
Organism: Phasmarhabditis papillosa; assembly: GCA_034691345.1. Taxonomy (NCBI): domain Eukaryota; kingdom Metazoa; phylum Nematoda; class Chromadorea; order Rhabditida; family Rhabditidae; genus Pellioditis; species Pellioditis papillosa. The sequence continues at coordinate 10,457 of JAQGAV010001543.1, forward strand.
ACAGGAAGTATCACGGAGGTGCGTTTATTTTGAATTGTAGCTACCCCATGCTCAACTTACAGTTATTTGGAGAATTTCGAACCGGAAAATCGCAGCTATGCCACAATCTAGCTGTAATGTGTCAGCTTCCTTCTGAAATGGGCGGCGCAGAAGGAAAATGCCTGTGGATAGATACAGAAGGAACATTTCGCCCTGAGCGTCTGCTAGCCGTCGCACAGCGGTATATTTTGTAAATAATTGTTGTTTCACTTCTTTTATAGGTTTAATCTCGATGGTCAACATGTCTTGGATAACGTAACAATTGGTAGATGTTATTCCTCTGACCACCAACAGGCTCTTTTCATACAAGCTAGTATGTTCTATTCTGATGCAATCAAATGCTCTGTTTTTAGGTGCGATAATGTCAGAGAGCAGATATGCCCTGCTTATCGTGGATAGTATTATGTTTCATCTTCGCACGGAGTACGTTGGAAGAGGAGAACTAGCAGCTAGGCAGGGACTTCTTGCGAAGTTAGTTGTTATATCCATACCTACAGATATGCTGGTCTACTAATTGCAGCCTTATTTTTTGCTGCAAAGTTACTACATCTACAATAGTTACATTTAGATTTTTACGCCAACTGATGAAATTAGCTGATGAGTTTGGTGTGGCTGTAGTGCTTACAAATCAGGTACATTCATAATCGTTATCGATATTCATAATGTGTTTAGGTTACTGCTCAAGTCGATGGAGGAGGTGGAATGTATCAAGTAGATCCCAAAAAGCCAGTAGGAGGTCACATTATGGCGCATATGGTCACTACAAGGTGCGCTTGACAAGCTCTGCTACCAGACAAACAGCATTTCGCAATAGTTGGCTACCGTAGACAGTTGTTATTTTGTTTTTACGACATCTGACTTTTATTGAATTTTAGATTCTTCATTTTCATTTTTAGATTAGGACTTCGCAAAGGTAAAGCCGAAACCAGACTTTGTAAAGTCTATCAAAGTCCAAATTTACCGGAAAATGAGGCCACATTTGCCATCACTGCACATGGAATAGATGATGCACAAGAAGCCTAGGTCTGGGACTTACGATCTCCCGTTTGGTTAATATTAGTGAAGTACGTGTATTTATTTGTGTATCGAGGATTCTATAATTTTTGATTTGCTGTTGATTGTATATTTATATTGCTTTAAATGTAGTTTTCGCTATTTTTTGATCTTTCTTCTGCTTTAAATGTTATAGACGATATATTGATATTGATATTACGGATATTGTCTCTGGGATGCTTTCTCAGTCAATGTGGCTTCATATCATTTATCCGTGTGCGCCAAATGCCGCGCTTGAGAATATGCCATAAGCGTTTCTATCTTTTGTCTGATTTTTCATTAGGCTATCCAGGTCGCAAGTTCTTATTTGTATTCCTAGATGACTATGTATAAACCGACGTCTCCTCCGGTTGGAAGTATTACTTGTATTCTTGGACCCATGTTCAGTGGAAAGACGTAAGTGATGTTCACTATATTACAGAATAACTGCCATTTGTAGCACTGAGATGTTGCGCCTTCATGATAGGCAGATGATTGCAAGAAGAAACTGCGTTTTAGTGAAGTATGCTAAGGACACGAGATATGATTCTGAACTCGTGGCAACACATGCAAAGTAAGTTCTTCCCATTTACAAATTGTGCTTAATTTACTGTTTAGGGTTACTGGTAGTGGCAGAACCGTAAAAGCTGTATTGTTGGCTGATGTATATGACACTCTTTTTGACAATGCCGTTCAGGTGGTTTCCATTGATGAAGGACAATTTGTGAGTTTGTACTATTATGTGAGCCCTACATGTTTATCTACAGTTCGATGATCTCTCGGAAACTTGTGATGAGTTAGCAAGACGCGGTAAGGTTGTCATCGTCGCAGCTCTCAGTGGTACTTTCGATCGTAAGGTGATATTTTTCTGCAACTTTTCTAACCACATGGTCTAGGCATTTCCTGAAGTTGCAAAGCTGATCCCTCTTTGCGATGAGATCAAGCAAGTGAAAGCTGTTTGTACAGGTTGTGGCAACGATGCAAGTTTCACGTTCCGTTCGACATTGGATGACGAGGTACTATAATGTATTCAGTTTAGCTAAATAATCTAACTTTCATTTTTCGTGGTGCTTTGTATTACATTTTTTGAAGATTTATTTTTATTTTTTGTATTTTAGGTTGAAATTATTGGTGGGCAAGATACCTATCAGGCACTATGCAGGAAGTGCTACGATAAAGGTTCCCGAATCCGTAATACCAAAGAAAATTGCGAGGCAGTTGATGAACCAATTGTAACAAAGGCTGCACGGGATACGATAAAGCGAGATGGAGAGATTCTCGATTCAGTTCCGCGAAAAGTGTTGTGTGCTCTTCCATAGGTTACCCCTCTTTTAACCCCCCATATTTATTTATTTTATAGTTTGATATGTTATAAGTTAGTTTAATAGCAGTAGACGGTGCAAATACTTAATCTCAAAATCAGTTTCCCATGTTTTTACTATTAACCTCACTCGCCATTTGTTGTAATTTAATTGAGGTTGTTAATGTTTGGTTGTTTGTCCTTTTGAAGGATTTGAATAAATTGTTCCTTGATATTGTTTGCACCTCTTAACCTTGTGTTTGGTGTTGCTACTGATGAGATCGCGACGTGAATACCATTATGAAAATGTTGTTCATGGTTTCCTCTGCAATAGTTTATTTATGGCATTACTTTTATCTTCATAATTCCTCTAGGAATGATATGCGGATGTAAACATCACTGAATTTACTTGTATAATTCATTCCATTGCTTGCAGTAAATGACCTCTAGTAAACGATTGGCGCGTGCATATGTAGGCGGCTAAACTATTCTGAAACATTCTGTTACGTGCGTGTTGTTAAGGATATTCTTTCTGACATTCGTTTGGTTCACTATTTTGTTTCGCTATCTAGTGTGTTTGCCATTGTAGTTTCTGCCTAAATGTATCCTTCGTTGTAAATCCATGCATTTCAGATGGGCTTTACTCATAGACGTCCCATAGCCGGAAAGAGGGTCTCAGGTGTTCGTAAGTTGCGTCCTATCACTGATATGGTTACATTGACTCATATGCGAACAAATTACGGTTCGTTACTTCGGAATGCTTCATCTTGAAATATCATTTTAGATACAGCTATTGCTCGCTTCCGCAACGAATTCTTCAGAAGGCTATCTCATTTTAAAGGTACCCTGATGGAATTTATTAGATCATCAAAAATTTCAGAAATTTTGATCAAGCTCAACCATTTACGACCGAAGATGCGCAGTTTGACGAGAAGACTAGGTTTCATCGATCTCAGAGTGAGGACAATGTGGGAAACTCTCCGAATTTCTCAATACTTGATTAATAAGTATGTGTTCGAGTTTTCTCTGTGTTAATTTGTTTTTTTAAAGTTTTCCAGCAGTTGCCGCTGATTTTCATATTATCAATAACCTTGCCGAGGAAAAGGCGAAGGTTGTTTATACTATATCTTGAAAGTGTTTTATATTTTTCCTAGAAGCACCCGGCATTCTTTCGCAAGTTTCATATGGATCGAATGAAGCATTGGAGAGAGAAAATGGAGGCATTGGACTGGTTATTGATGTCTTTATGCCAAATATTTTATATCGGGCTTTAGGGTTCAATCTTATCGCCGACTGGAGAAGCAAAATGAAACTGTCAAGGCTCTTATTGTTGCCAAAGAACAAGAGATTTTACGCCGTCAATGTCAACTGAAGTTTCTGGAACTTGTCAGTAAGTAGTTCACTATTTGACATCGCCCATTGTTTTTTCAGAAGCAAATGAAGAGACCCTGCGAAATCTTTCTATAAATGATGCTAAACTTGCCATTAGAAGGTTTGTAAAGTAATATATATATTACATAGCCACTTATTAAGTATTTTAGACTACTGAATCCTTTGGCATCGGAAGATGAAAATGATGTTAGTTTGATTACAAGTTAGTAAATAGATTGATTCATCTAATTAGTTCTCTTAAATTTTCAGACAGTTCGGATGGTAAAAAAACGCTGGATTCTACAATGGATGATGCTAGTGAATCTGAAGATTCGTTTCTGGAAATATGGCAATAGATGTGAGTTTATATTTGTGAAAAAAAAAACTTTATTAAATGCCAACATCTTCTCTCTTTGCTATTACATGAACTATAGCGTAGATGATAACGGCTACGAAGGATATTCCTGTCATTAGTAGCCACACAAATCCCTAAAATACTTCCAATCATTTGAAAGATTCAAAACAAAATATTGAATTTTGCTCGTCTTATTAAGTAGTGCTGAATTTCAAAACTTCCATAGTACTTTCCATATATTTTCTGCAGATATCTTACCTGATACCAGTCGACGGTTGCTATGTATATATTTTGCAAGACTGCCGTTTGCGCAAAGCCAGCCAACTTTTGTGCAATTGAACTGATTGCGTAGGCCTTGCCAATCTAAACTCGTGTTATTTTCTTTGCTGGTTCGTTGGTTACCTACCTCATGCGGCTCTACTAAGCAAGACATAAAGGAATATGTTAGCGGATTGAGCAATCCATGTAAACTTCCTGGAAGTAGGGAGGCAAAAATCTCCCATGAATTCTAAAAAAGTGCTTTCTTTATTTATTATGTTCTGAATATGGTTATCCATAAAAAAATTGGGCCTGTCCGACATATCTTCATATGGTATTTTTCAATTAATTCGTTTTTATCTCACCTGCGCTAATCCGATCATCAGTACGCACGCACCCATACTGGCAATCGCAAGACAAATTACTAAAGTGTCTCTTAGCTTCAGAAGGTTTTTAAACACCAACATTCCGAATAACATGCCCAGTATTTCTAAATATGTGTACTATTCACATTTTCCGCTGATGCAACTTACGAACTATTGGTCGCCATGATTTGTAAGATGCATACTCTGCCGAATCCCAGTTGAATGGCGACAGCAGTGTATAGGTACCAATCAGACCTAGATGCTTTATATCAGCTCAGAGCTATGCTTCGTAATATCTATTGTATAAAATTGCTTACTTTTCTCCTCTCCAAATACGAATTGATCTAGGAAATTTGCCAAAAAGCAGAAATACAAAAATAGTCGTCGGTGACCCTCGCGATTTAGTAGGAATATTTTAGCCGAATCGTAGATGGAGTAAAACGAGAGTTTTGTTATCTGCCATATCGATTGTCTATAAGTATTATCGATCATTTTTCAGTTACGCTTCTATCTTCTACCCATATAGGTCCTCGGGTTCGTTCTCATCTAATAGAGGCTCCTTCTTTTTTGGTTTTGTTGCCGTTAAATAGAAAAATCCTACTACAAGGGTTAACATGTAGAATCCTAAATGTTCGACATTTCGTTTTTTTTCATCTTAAAGTACCTTCAGCTATTCCCAGAATATTCATTTGCTCCACGTGAGCATTCAGCATAGCTTTGACGATTCTCGAAGAGACGAATGATCCAAGACTGAACATTATCGAGACTATTATCATTCTTATCGAAAGCTAAAGTATCGATGTATCATATGATCAGTCTCTGGTTCAAACCAATTTCTTATCCTCGAAAGTGTCAGCTACATACGCATTGATGCAGCTCATAGTCAAGAGGAAATCGCCCATTAAACCTAAGTGAAGGTAGTGTTTTACTTTATTGGTACCTTACCTACCACAGCGGCAGTTGGGTAGAGCCAATGTAGTGACCAGTCTGTGTTCGGAGCCCAAATGAGCATTCGCACTATAATAATAAGATTGGTTTTAGAAATAGTTATAACTTCAGTTAATTCATCATTATCTATGTAATGAATGTCTCAAGATGTTCAATTAAATATTTCGGTTTCGGGATTATTTCTCTAATCGTGAGTGTGATACTCCGTGGTTTTTGCCTTACAGGGTCTTAGTCATTTGAATTGTCTGAAAGTTTCACATCTATGCTAGTTGTAAACTTACTTGCTGTTTCTATGACCACACTAGCTATTCCTATCAATAAGGGTAACTTTCTGCCGTGATAATCGCTATATCCTCCTGAAAACAAAATATTATTGAATTCCCTTGCCATATGGTAATCTTACAATCCAGGCGCTTGTCCCATAAACTGAAATATAAAGCTGAAACGTTAACAAACCATACATAATGCCCACAATGCAGGCAAGTGGTAGATTTACATATTCGTAGTTGTTGTCCCATTCCACAATCTTCTTATTATAGAATTTTTTCAGGTCTGCTCCACTCATATCCGGCGGTGCTGGATATACTCTTTTCATCTTCTCATTGGATAGATGTGGCGTAACGATTCCTCTGTAAAACTATTATCTTTAATTTAGAAGTTGTTTTTTGTTAATATTTTATTATATTGTGCGTTTTTGAACGTAGGTAGTGACACACATCTTATTTTGTATCTAGAAATTATATGTCAGTGGTCTTTATTTTAACATATTTGGTGGGCATCTTGAATCTTATAATTGTCGCGTACGTTTCGTTTGAAAGGGCAGCCCTGTTACTAATTTTATCATGACCTCTTGATTACACTTTAGCAAGTCAGATACGATCTCACTTTCTGATCTGATTTTGTTTTTTGTATGCGGGTCAATAAAAAAAACAGTAAATCCATTCTATTCTATTATGTATACTTATTGTTCAACTTAGTTAAGCAATTATAAAATCATATTTCTATTATACTTATACACTCTAGCTTTTGTTTATTTTACTTACTTTGCCGAGTTACATGCAGCCAATATGAACATGAGCGGTTCAACGGTTATATTCAACCATATTATGAAGTGCCAACATTTTCGAAATATGTTCATCTGTTTTTATATTCTGAAAAATAGAAAACTAATTCAACAGGGAGTGTTCAACATAAGCGATTAGAGTCCGCCAACAATAAGAATGTAATCGCAATGTTTTGTGATAGTTTATGTCAGTGAAAGGAGATGACGGCAGCATCAATTCTTGGAAATAGACTAACAAGAACTAAATGTGAAAAAATAGTTGAATATTTTTGTCGAAGATGCGTCATTATGGTAGGTGAACGCTCAAATTATTATTTTTTTTAAAATTATTTTTATTTGGACGCATAACCAAGGTGTGTGCGAGCTTTAACCTATAAAAGGTTGCGTATTGTATATTGTAAGATGTTGCTAACAGTATGGTTTAGTGGTGTTGTTTGTACTTTTACTGTGATACTAGTTCAAATATTAATGAGAAACAAAATAATGAAATATCGAACCCAAACATATACTTGCAGATACAGTTCTAGATATCACTGACAAACTATTTGCAAACAATTCATCATAAATAAAATAGTTTATTTTGTAAGACTGTTATTATGTTAATATGATTCGTCTGCTCGGTAAAGTGTAATAAATATTAATAATCGCAGTATTAAACATGAAACTAGGCGATAATAACTGAGAATACGAGATCACTCCGTTTCCAGCTGCGATAAGGGGCGAAAATCAATTGACCGCGGTCTGTGGTGGGAGACCTCCCGTCTGTTTTGTAAAAACAACATCTGGTGCAGAGTGCAAGTAAAGTTCGAAAGAAGTTGTAACTATTTGAAATGATACATTCTGTTCCTATCTGAAGCCTTGTTACTAATTTTATAATAAATGTCTGTACAAACGTTAATTCATATCCCTGACAACACACACATTATCAGGGCCTTGACGGGCCGGCCCGGACCAGGACCGACATTTGGGGAAATCGGCCCTGGCCGGCGCCGAAAATTTGAGAAACGGGCCGGCCTTTTCCCAGCCCTGTACATTAAGAAAGTCTACATCGTTATACCATTACTTTGCCCGATACTTGAATAACTTGTTTTAAAACTTTTTCATGTTTTTGTCTGAATCTGAATCTATCTGATGAATGATGAATGAAATAATCTGAAAACATATTTTGAAACACAAAAGCGTATTCAATGTAAGAATAATATTTACCAACATGTATTTTAGACTCAGGTGAAGTGAAAATAACTCCTGAGCATGATGTAAGTAGGGTTCGTATCAAGCAATTAGTGCTTCGGTATGAATCTATTTTGAAAGGAAGTCGAGACATCTTCAAAAGTTCTAACAAACTTCGGAAACATTCTTTATATGTAATATAGTCTGCTGATTTCGCCTTGATTTTTTGACTGAAAACTCAAAAATACTTGATTGAATATTATTTCCAGTTTCGCATGTGATATAGTCTATCTCAAGACCAAGGTTTTCAGCGCGGTATAACGAGTGGGGCGCAGAGTTATAAAAATGAATGAAAATCGGTCGACGGCAGGGCTCCGCAAACAAGCGGCCGGCCTCGGCCGAGAATTTTTGAAAGTACATTTCGGCCGGCCGCGGCCGGCCTCGGCTCTGGGCCGAAGCGGGCCGCAAGCCTCGTGTTCAAACCAGACTCCGCAAAAGTAAAAAATAGTTATAAAAGTAATAAATGTTATACTTGTATACATTGTTGATTTTATGTTAATTTATATGTTATATAGACTGTTTTTCATCAAAATACTAAAAATTAACATCAAATAAGTGAAACAATGACTAAAAAAATACTTTTTTTTTTAAATTTTATGATCCTAAAGTACATTGCGCGGCCCACATTGGAAGAAAACCTCGGCCGGCCAGGGCCGGCCGGTGCAGAGCCCTGCTTCCATTATATAACAGCCCTTCATTCTATAGTCCATAACAAAAAAAGATCGCAGTGAGCGATGTTGTTTAAGGTTTGAAAATTCGCTCGTTATGTGTCAAAATTGGAAAACCATTGATTGAATTGAATAAACTGAACATAAATTGAACATAAATTGAATAAACTACTCCTCTGTTGAAGTTGAACAAGATTGGAGCCGGGCTAGATGCTTCTATCGGTAATGCAATCTAAAACAAAGTTGTCTAACTTTTTAAACCAAGGGTAAAATCTGAATTTTGCTTAGCTTAGAATTCAAACAAAATCTGCCCCATTTTCGGCAGGGCTTGTTAAAAACTGTTCGAATGGTTTTATAGTCGGATTCAAAAGTAATACGACCTTGTTAATAAAATTGGGTTTGCAGGAGGGTTGCAATATTTTGTCTGAGTAAGGCAGTGCGAATGCAAGTTTGCAATCTGCGGATATCGCGCGCGTAGAATGCAAGCAGGCGCAGTGTTAAAAATGCCGAAATACGCAGCCTGCACGGCGGTATTACCTTTGAATCTGAACATACAATATTTGTGATAAACCTGATCACTTATGTTAGCTTATTCATTGGATTCTTTGCGATCGGAAAATTGTCAACAAATCTCGTCTACTGGGGAATGCAATTCGAGAAACATTTACTGTGGAGGCAATGGTCTTACTAGGGAATGTTCTCAACTCAAGGTGGCTTTTCAGAAAACGACCAATGTATGTCGAAAAAAGAACATGTATCGCAGTTTTCAGTTTCTGCTGAGGACTTCCCGTATTCGCGCCGCCGTACTTCAAAACTACATCGTTATTTCTAGTTAGTTTACATCTTACATATCATTATTACATAAACAAATTACCCCCTGGTTGTATGTAGTTAGTTACATCGAAATCCATCAAGAAAACCCTTGTGAGACGGCGTAGCTCTTCTTGAAGAAAAACTGAACAATCATCAGCAAAACTATCTTAACCCAAGAACCTTTATTTTTCCTCGGCGGGATTCGAATCACCGCGCGCTTCTGAATACTGGACAATCGGGATCCTACCCAGGGTTGTCCGGAATTCCGACTTCCGACTTCCGACTTCCGGTCGTTTTTTTACTTCCGACTTCCGACTTCCGGAAATAAAATTTTATTCCGACTTCCGACTTCCGACTTCCGGAATTTTAT
>JAQGAV010001544.1:0-20261 GCA_034691345.1 Phasmarhabditis papillosa
AAAGACGAACCGTGATGTAACTAAGTATTCTAAAAGATATTCACTATTGTTATCTATTTTTGCATTTTTTGCACTGATGAGCAGAAAATGCAAAAAGCAGACAAGATGTGCCTACAAAATACTGTATTCTTAGCTAGTATACTGTTAGAATATAAACCTGATTTTCGGTTAGCCTCGGTGGATGTTATGGAAAACACTCTAACTGAGTCAATCAGAGATGTGGTTAGTTATCCTCGTTTGTTAGCGTTTTATTCAATTTCCTCAACAAAACTAGCAGAAAACAAGTTAACTGAAACCCTTCTCAGTAGAATTGCAACAAATTGTCCAGTCATTAGTTGAAACAAAGTCGGAATGACCTACCGGAAGGAAAAGTGCTAAACGGAGCGGCTGCTAAGAGAATTCGATTATATGATTTGCATATAATTAACATAACGGATTTTGCACAGCACTCATTAGCGTTACTGATTTATTGCTTCTTCATTTCCCATGACATTTCTATCTAGCTCACACATTCTGACCCCACACCATGCTTACTCCTAATTAACTGCCGCGAGGGTATTTCCCATATGGGTGGTCGCAGCTAGCTGTCAGTAGAGATAGCTAGTTACTACACTCATATCACATCACATTCATGTTAATTGTTAATTTTTGAATTCTTGATCTGATTTTGGTAAAGTTAGACATAATTCTTACTGCATTTTTAAGAGTTTAAAGTCACATTCTTTCTGTTTTACGGTTATGTTGCCTAAAAAGATCTGTCAAACCACTTTTTCTGATAAGTGTTGGCCTTAACCTTAAACTTAACTGCTCTGTACTATCCTTAAGTAGTGGCCTTTACGGGCAATGCGAATACAGATTCCTAGATATGCAACATAATATTTTAAATGGCATGTTCGTGTTACTCTTAACTATATACTAACAAAAAGGATTATCTTCATAAGTATATTTATTGAATTTTGGTGTATTTCGACTAACGGCTCCATAACATAAGGAGCGTTGGTGTCATTTCACCATAAGGACGGATAATGTTACATAACCAAATGTCAATTTGGTGAGGCTTTTCTAGATTATGAGCATGGCATGTGTACCAAACTGAGCTAGCTTAATAGTTTTGTTCAATCTGAACTTTTAACTCAATTGTTTTTATTGTCACGAGATCTATAAATTATACTAAACTATATTTTCTAAACTCTTAGTAAAGTTTGTAAATGTAGCCATTGAAGACAGAAAGAAAGACAACAATAGCTCGTTTACTTGAAGCAGAACTACTAGTCACAATTAATAACTAAAGTTTTACATTGACGAAAACTAGTAACACACTGACAAAAACCTTAAATTTTTTAACTTTGCACAGTCAGACGTTTTTCTTGTAAATGGCAAAACAAATATTGTAAAAAAGTGTGGAATATTGTAACGGATATTGAGATTATTGTTACCGGTGATGTTTATATTCATCAAATGTTGTCTAAATACAGCGTCAGATTAATTATATTGGAACCACCGCTGGTAACAATACCTTTTCATTCGTAGTGGTTAGCAGCTTGTATTCAGCAGGTGGCGCTAATCGTTGACCACACACATTGAAAGTCTCAAATTACGAGAGCAATGTGGGTGGTCCATTCATGAAAGTAGGCTCACTAATATTTCACACTTTTTCTGTCATGCAATATCAGTCTAATCCTGTTGTTATACATATTTAAGTTGTTCTCTAGTAGCTTATTCTATATTTTCATATATTTTCTGAAGGTGGTTATGACAGTTTTATTCCAATTACATTTGCAAAAGAGAAGCGCCTAAGCTCAGTCGATCATCTTTTATATAAGTAGTCAGTTGCAATTAGCGACTGGGTGGTCCGGACAGATTCCCTCGGGTGATCGCATAAGGCGCTCTAATCACATTCACTTCACCATCCACTAACAATCATTTATTCCAAACAACAAACAAACGGCCTAAACTTTTTGGGAGACCGTTAAATTTATAAAGTCCACGTTTTAAATTGGGTAAACTTTATGATTAGAAAGAACATCTATTCATATTTTATATTCCTTTTATATTACTTTCAGTTTTATAGGAAAGATTTCAGTGGGAAAGTCTAAAATGTGCAACTGCAAAGCTTAGAAAAGAACTAAGAGTAATGATAAATAGTTGACTCTGTATGCATTCTACGAGGCTCAAGAGACCCATTGTCTAAACGCCCATTATGACATTCTCAGCACTTCCACAAGACCAACATAGATAGCCATAACATATAACAAAGTTAGAAACGGCTTCTTCTTCAACCCGATACTTACGCATAAAAGAACATTTCAAAAAACTGTAGCTTCTATAAGTAGAAGTTGAGTTTTCCTAAGAGAAGTTATTTGTACTTTTATTAGTATCTGCCTTAACTGGAAAATCAGCGAACTAAAAGTATACTTATAGTTATGGAAATAGTGAATATCTAAAAGTAGATAGAAACCTACAAGTTGGTTCATTTAATATTTTGACGTGGGTGTTCTTTATCACATGAGATATCTAGTTGTTGATGTGAAACTGTGTTAATCTTGTATCGAAGAAGACAATAATAAAATGTTCCCAGACCATATGTTTAGAATGTAAATGCACTCGTTTTATGATTCACGCCTCGACAACTCAATCAGCAAACTCTCCTCTTTCTCATTATTTATATGTTGTTGAAATTGTGTAATTTTGCTTATTTATACAAAATGTTCCTATTTCCGCTTGGCTAACTTCAAAAACCAATTCAGCTTTTCGAAGGCCGAAAATTTTATTCAAGCTTCATTCTCGATGAATATGCGGCTGATTGGCGCGAATGCAGCGTTTTCGAAATTTTAAATTAGATTTGCGACCCAAATCTTCTTGAGTCTTGATTCTGTGGCCCCAGGCGAGACCACACATGCAGAATACTATTTTGAACTTTAAATATATAGTAATCCTTTATTTAAAAAGCAGGTTTACGTTCTATCTACCTACTTCTCTCTAGCTTATTGTCCTTTTTTCTTAGTTTGAATAAATGCATTTTCTTATGTTTATCTATATTTAATCTATATTCCAGAAAGAGCAGCAAAAGTTTTGTTTCTATTTTGCATCCCGCTGAGTTTCGCCGTCCACTTGCGCCCAAACCCATTTCGTTTTCTTTTTGTGAGGTCTGAATCATGTCTACCTCAATCAGAACCATGTACGAATTATTCATAAATTCTTGGGTTATTACAGAAAATGACAAAAAGATTAGTCTAGGCCTCTACGATACATACCTATATATGTTTACATTTTCATATATCCTACTTATTTAAGAGTATATATACTATATATATATATTGTTTGTTTTGTATCTGATCTAAAAACACTTTCTCACTGACTCAACTTAGAACATTAGTCTTTGTATTGCATTCGTGAGCTATGCGCCCATCTGCTTTCAGTTACCGTACCTTCTTTGTTCAAAAGCCTTTATTTTCACAGAAAAAAGATGAAATTCGTTTGGAATACTATTTTCCTCATTTGCAATGTTTGTATTTCTGCTATCTCTTTTTAGAATCTCGTGTTATTTGAGGGATTACTTCATTCATAACGTCCCCTATATATTCACAAATGTAAATATAGCTAAATTACTTTTTCAAACTTTTTAAATATAACAAAAATATATTTTAGTTTAATATGTGGGAGCTTTTGAGGCTCCTGGCACTATTTTTACTTTTTGTGAACAATGCTTACGCCTATAAGTGTCCTATTAAATGTAAATGCACAGGTAGGTTACATTAAAAAGTTATATAATTAGGATGGTAGTATTAAAAACAATGTTTATTAATCTTTTTCTAGACCAGCATCAACTGCCGTACTCTATGGTATGTAAGGCACTGAACGAATCGGACCTCCTGGTAGTTAAAGAATTGTTAACAACGATTGAATGGAGCCATATCAGGTGAATATTTAAAATATTATTAAATAACTCCTGTAACTGATATAATTTAATTAATGACTGTCTCTAACTTTCAGGGAACTTACGATTGTGAACTCGCCTGGCTTCCAGTTTGAATATTTACCATCATTAAAAAATTTGGAGTAAGTTTCGCTAACAAATAAAATATAACTTTTGTTAATAGAATTCTCAATCTCTCTTCTAATACTCTAAAGATGCCATGGAACGCTCAATACAATCGATTCCCGTCCGTCACGCGACTGATTGTTGAAAAAAATGAAATTACGGTATGTTGAACTCTTTTTTTACTAACATTCTAAAAATGTATTGGATTACTCATTTATACTAAGACTGTTTATAGGAAATGTCACGAAATTATCTTCTACAATTTCCAATGTTAGAAGAGTTGTATTGCGGCAATAACCAAATTTCTTCGGCTGGTCTTGACTCACTAAGAATGCCAAAAATGAGAGTTATACACTTAAATGACAATAATATTACTGTGAGTTTATATCTATTTCTACTTTTATTGTTTTATATAGTTTGTTGGTACTCATACACTTCGTTTTATGCCCTATCTCTCAGAAGTTGACTTCAGCGGAAATCAGCTAACCAAATTTGCGGTCAGTTTTTAGCAAATTTTGAAATCTTTGCATTAATAACCATATTTCTAGACCAGTGACTATTCCTTAGTTGGTGGTTTAAGATATCTTAATCTGGCCAGAAATCGAATCTCATCTCTAGAATGTGACACAATTAACGCAATGCCGTCGGTTTGTTTTCAACTTTGTATATTCGAATGAGTATTTATGCTATCTTAAGCAGAAAAAACTAATAGAAGATAAAAACACCATGAAAGTAAACTTATTTTTGTTTTAATATAACGATTTGTGTGTTATTTGTGTTGATTTTGAGGACTTGGCTGTGTTTGCATCGTATTCAATTCTGGCTTAAAACTTTTATGCTGCGAGAGCATCCATTTTATGGCTCATCAATTCGGATGAAAATATAATTAGCGACTGACATTAGAATGAATGCCAAATGACCAACGAAAACTAGAATCCCTGACTTTTTACGTCTGGCTGACAAAATGACGAAGTGTTAGAAGATTTTTTTTTTGAATCACCCAAATACAATAATATTTAGTTGGAGACATTGGATCTAAGTTTTAATGAGCTTGATAAGCTGCCAGTAATGGAACTGAGCGATATGGAGGGACTACAAAGACTAAATATGAGTGGAAATCCAGTTAAGATTGCCGGTGATAGACCAATATATCTACCTCATATTAAGGTAATTACATTAACAAATGATATTTATTAACAGAACATTCTTTTGTTTATACGTGTCATTTAAACAATTATTATGTATTCTAGATTCTCGATTTATCACGTACAAAGTTAAAAGTGATTGAACACGGTGCTTTTTCCACTCTGCGGGAGCTGCATACATTGAATCTAAGCAAGAACAAAGACTTATTGTATATATCACCTACAGCTCTTGAAAACAACACATTGTTATATTCGTAAGTGCTCTTCTTTTTATTTATCTTCTTACTCTTTCTTAGTATAAAAGTCAACGGTTTATCTTCAGACTCGATCTTTCAAACACCTCCTTACGCTCAGTTTCTCCTGCATTTTTCAAAAATGTAGCTCAAGTAAGTATGGACATTTGTTTAAAATCAATAGCAATTAGTCAAAATAATAAATATTGTTTTGGAATTAAAAAAAGATATTATATTTGCAGATTCGCTTGGCTGGTACCCCGTTAGACTGTGGTTGTCTTCTGGATCAATTTATAGATATAGCTACGACCACCATGTCAGATTGGGATCAGACCACCTGTAAGACAAGAAGCGGAAAAATAATAAAGTTAGAAAGCATAAGACACCAATCTGAACATCGTACATTTTAGTGTTTCTCATCTTGCAAAATCACTTCTTCATCAGGACGATTACTGTAGGCCTGAGGCCATTCTTCCATTTGGGAGTCAGCTAAATGCTTCTATTGGACAGACCTTTACAATATATTGTGCTGGAACAGAAGAAGATGAAGAAATCAGTTGGAAAACACCCTCTGGCGAAATATTTGTTGGAAAAAGAGCCCAGGTTAGCATTTTCTCCTGAAATTACAAATAAATATTACAGAAGTTAACTGGTCTTGAACAGCTTGACTATTTTACCTCGACTCTTTTTAAACCGCAGACGCAGCCTGTGGCAAGACCGAGGATTATCGCCACCACTGAATATTACAGGTATAAAACTAAAACATAAAGTTTACTACTTCTTCTGATATTGACGGAGACAGACTATGATGTTTTCTTGATTATTTCCAGGATAGATGTGGTTCTCGATCGTGATATGGGAGTCTATGAGTGTTCTGTGAAAAGAGCGGACCGTGTTGTTTCTCGAAAATTATATCTAAATGTACAGAAGCCAAAGATCGATCTAGACATAACAACGGTTAGTTAATACAATGCATAATCATTTAAAAATTGTGATATTGGGAAAATAAAAACAATTTCTATCAAAGGTGTTGTAACATGTTTTTCATATAAATAAATCATATAATTTAATTATAAACAAATAAATCTTTCAGGTTGGCATTTCCACTCTTCATATAACTTGGAATGCAAACTTGGATGTTCAAGCAGCTGATAGGTAACAGTTGAAAATGACGACCATAATACTTAAATGATTGTAGAGTTTCCTTACAAATTGACTCTCGCAACGGAGAAAGCGATTACCGAAGGGCAGTACAGATATCACTTAAGAATGTATACTGTAGCTATAATATGATCAACTTGTCTCCGAACACGGTATGCTCTATCAACAACTGTCCTATTTGACAAGTTCTTTCTAGAACTACACTGTTTGCATTCGCTGGCTCCTCACTGATGATAACTCGGAAATATATTCCTCTTGTCTGAAGACAAAAACACAGAAAATCAAAAGTATTCTCGACGAAATTTCCCCGGAAGTACTGTTAACCATTTGGTTAGTTAGAAACGTCGCCCACAGAGAATAAAGAATTGATTTAAAAGAAATAAAAATCAAATGAGAAAATACTTCTCAATTTCCATCACAAAAAAACTAAAAACCAAATGAGTTTTCGATCCCAGTTTTTAAAAATCAGACCAGGTGGAATGTTAATAGCTGGGGTGTAACATAACATTTAACTGAAACCCGGTCTATTTTTCGAAAATACTATTCAAACTTTTACAACAATCCGGATGCCTACAAGATAAACCAAAAAAAGAGTTGGGTTTCGTGATTGTTATAATATTTTAACTAGCAGAAACTTATAAAAGACTAACTAGCAGGCAATGTTATATTCTTGTATAAATATAATTTCAGCTGCATAATTGGAATTATAATCGGTCTCTACTGCATTCGTAAACTATGGACACACCTTCATGTCTACAGCACTGCTAAGAAACAGTTAGTATTGGTTAAAAAAAACCTATAAAGTTATATTTAGATCAAAACTTATTCAATCGGTTTCTGGACAGTCGATTCTGAGTCAGTCAATTTCATCAGATGCTACTATGTATGAGAATCATCAGCTCGAGGTGTGTAATACCAAGATAGATCTAAATTCTAAACTAGTTAATTTATAGAAACTATTCATAGCAAACAATTTTAAAAGTTTCAGCATTCAATTTTCAGCTAACTTCGAGTCGCTCTTCGGCCCGTTCAGATCCTTCAAACGGACCATTGCTTCAACATGTCTGAATTACCATTCCTTATCTAAATATTAGAAACATTTCTTTGCGGGTATTTTTGTAGAAAAAAGATGTTTCAGTATCTTGAACTCATCGATGTTGTACAAAATCTTTAACTGATCACTTATTCCAGCATTTAATTTGACCCAGTGTATTCTTATTTATAGTTTAGTATAAATAGATTCTTTAACAACCCTTAGTGCTCACAGTGTTATGTTTGTCTTTATATAGTGCCTTTTTTTGTTTTAATGTAATCAAATCTTATACTTGTTGTAAACCAATAAATTTTTGATAAATACTCATATATACAAAATCAATAGGTTGAATAAGTTGATTATTTTGTGTTGAAAGCATCTTTTCATGCTAATTACCCAAGTGACCCGACAATTAATATTATCATAGGTGACCCGTTATTTCTTTTTATGAAAAGTTCAATAACAATACTCGATAATAGACAGACGTTGTCTGTATTCTGGGGTGATTTGAATATCATATAAGTAATAGGATTAACAAATGTGACCACTTACATGACGTTGTATATAAAGTCAGTTGAGTTCCTGTTATCACAATAGTATTAAACTATAAAACTGACAAGAAACCTATAAAAATGTTATTAATATGAACGATATCAAGCCTAAATTCAAGGACCAACGCTTCCGTCTGCAGTGAATGAAATCACCTTCAATTGACTCTGAGTTAATACTATAGTTGCTGAATAACTTTAGTTTATAAACATTATATTTTATAACATAACTTTAGCAAACAATTGTTTCCTTTCTATACATTTTTCTGATCATCAACTTGACTTTTCCACATATTTTATTTATTGGTGATGATGCCAGTACCACTACTATTTTTTTTATATTCAGCAGTTTCATTAATAACAAACCTATATATCAAAAATATCATTAGGCTACTGATATTTTTTTTGTTCACTGATATTCCTTACTGACTGTTTTGCATATTACCAAACTGAATGTCTTCATTTACTACATTTCGTCCTAGTAAACTATTTTGAGTCATTGTTTTCCGCCTGACATACCTCAAGATGTCATGTTGTTTCACTGTTATTCATCGGTTTCTCATTTGTTTTCTTGTTGTCAAGGAATCGTTTACGCAATGCTGAATTTTTCAATATAAATTTCTAAATTGCGATTCATATTTCAATTTGAATTTTTCCATTCAACAATTGCATTGTGGCAGACAGATATATTGACAATAAACCAACATTGTTGTATTTTTGTTGACTTATTGTTAGATAGATGTATATTGTGAAAATGCTATGGTAATTTGTGAAGCCCTACCACGAACTTTACTTTCTCATCTAATATAATACAATGAATATGAGATTTTATCTAATCTCTTTGCAGTAATACTGAAACCATTTTGCTCCGATTAGTTCATGTAAACTTTACACTGATCAGTTGCAGTTTCTGTATTCAATCAACGCGTTTTTGATTTTCTAACGGTGGCCACGGCCGCATGTCTACTTTATCACTTATAATTTAAAAATAAACAGCTCAAACGAATAATCTGATAAGGTTTTGTGCTTTTGGTTCTAAAACCATAGGCACATAACTCAAAAGACCGTTTCGATTGATTGATGTTTACGCGGTCAGACATGGCTTTAAAAGCTGGCAGAATCATAACAAAAAGTCATTGCTAAGCACTATTTCCCAACATAACTTTAATTGTAAACAAAGATGTAGTTTACACTTTGTCATCACCAGTATTACTTGAATGAATATATTTATAGTCTACGTCATTACTTAATAGTAAGACAAGAAATCATTGGAATTTGGTGTTTCCTTGTTTTGTTACGTTGTTAGAGTACTCATATCAATATGGAATGTTTGCACTCAAACAACACTCTATCAATGATCGTTTTCTCTTATAAGACTTTATTTCTTAAATCGGTTCATTGCCTAAGTCGTTAATAGTATACTGTAGATTCTGAATGTTCTTAATGAGCTCTCTGTATTTGATTTGTTGGTTTTGAATTCCTTGGATAGTTTTGTCCTTTCATATCATTTTTGTACTTGTTAAAGTAGACTGATTTTGTAAGCCTAGATTCTAAATATAGCCAAATGCTAAACAAACATAATTGAGTGCTGTAAAATGTCTTTAAAAAAAGATAAGAAGTATATAATTCGAATAGAATCGTGTGCAGTCCTAATAAACCATCTGATTGCAACGTAACAAAGAGGAAGTTAGTTCACAATTCATAGACCAACGTTGCTGCTTAACAATATGATAGATTTAAATCACTTTGTCAAATTTGAGACCACATTGGTTTTTATATGAAGTATTAGGTCTACCTAGATGTATTTTGTTAAATCTTTCACAATGCTTAATTTACTTTTTATGTAGACCTTGTTATTATGTTGTTTTCCTAAGTTTTCCTTTATCGACCTTCTTAAAATGCCCAATTGACGTCTAAATAACTGTCAGAATCACGCGCCTTAGATCTTTTTCACATAAAAATATAACCTTATCAAGCACGTTTTCAGTACTAAATATCCTCACAACAATTTGCACGTTTCTTTATGTAAACAATACGATGTTAGCTGTTTTACAGTGGATCTTCCTTTGTAGGAAAATCTTTTAGGCTAAATACTATTTGGGCTCTAAAACATGTTATTATACTCTGCCAAACATGCTACATTTTGTTTCACTAGTAATGTAACATATTTAACATTTTTATATTGAATTTACAGGTAAAACTGAACTGCAATTTATTTAGTTGCCTTTTGAGTTTTTGCATGGATTTCAAAGCAGAATGGAACATTTCGCAAATTTCAACCGTATATTTTGATAATTTTCTTGACGCAAATGTCTGAAATTGGTGCGACACTTAGAGGGTGGTCTCATAACATAATGAATGAGTAATCTGCGTTAACAACCAAAATGATACAACTATATAAAAGAAGCAACATTTCACATTAGTTGTAAAACTATTCCTAGAGGATATTCTACTCTGTTCTGATAATGGGTGAGTTCAATTATTTCAAATATTTTCATAGAGGATGTTTTTATTTACCTAAACATCAATATTCAGCCAGTTACTTTTTGTAAAACGATAAATTACTATTAAATGTCATCTTTGTTACTATTTTCCCGTATTCTACTCTACCTTTATTTTACTGGAATTTTCCAAACACTTTTATAACACAACTCGCTAAAGTATTCATTTAACATCAACCGTCTGTGGAAACCCGTTTTCTCTCTCGAATTTCCTTGAAATAGATTTCCCCACCTGAATGATTTCGGAATAAAGGAGACCTCTTTTTGCATATTGCATCGTTTTTTCCGGAACGTTTATGATTATTTCAAAAATGAAATTTGTTTGTAAAAGGTGAGAAATTGCATGTTCTTTTATGCTTCATGTGACGTATGCAAATAGGAAATCCTGCGCGCCAATGCAAAAAACAAACACGCCAACTGGGAACGTGTGTTCAGCCCTCAGGCAAGCTAGTAGATCTCCCAACCAGTCGTTTCACGGAGCTCCAGTCATCAACTCCAACCCCCCTCGAATTAAACTGGATGTAATTCAAGTGCTGGAACATACATTCACTTTATGCCTGCTCGTTCTCGATCTTGACTCGGAGATTAGTCGAGCGAACGTATCTGTATCATTGATTTTCACACATGATTTCATGCATAAACTGGTTTTATATCAGAAATTTATGAAACTTTTGCTTTTCTGTTCATAAAAGTCAGTCGAAGTCCACCAACGGAGCATATTGTTTTCTTGCCGATAGTTGGTTATAACTCGATAGTTGTGCAATCTGTACAAAGTTAATCCAAAGCCTGTTATCTCTCTTATGTGCTTAGCGATCATATCTGAACTCATTGACGCAGTTTCATTGAAAAACCACTCTTTTGGCAGCCAACAACTTTTGATTTTAAACAATTTGAAAAAGAAAATACTCTAAAGATTATAATCATATGTTCAAAGTCGTCTCATAGCTTCGGAATGGGGAAGCAGACGTAATTGGCCAACTTAAGCCAGTTTCATAAACTGCAATTACGTTAACCGCCAATGTATTTTTTATATTTTTACTTTACAAAACTACAAGAAGTGTATAGCAAAAAGTATTATGTGCAGTTATTTTAAACTAATTAACTGTACATGGTTACTGTTTACTATGTGGGTGGTCGTGTGGTGCTTGTGTAAACGAGTACATGTAACTGATGCGTCGTATTTATCGACGGGGGTGTTCTTCCTTTGTTTATGTTGATTCCCGGTGTTATTGTCTTGTCGTAGAATTTCCTGTGGTTCCCAGCGTATTTGGATGATGCCCACCCATATGACTAACGTTCTTTAATACATATATATTCCTCAATGTCTCACAACATAAAAAGGAACCCTTTACAGATTTTTTAAAAATGTTGTTGTTTTAAAGAAGCTTTTGTTTAACTACTATTTCAAATATATTTATCTTTTAGCCGGAAACATGCAATCAGTGAGAAGACTTTCTCTTCACAAACATATGAAAGCTGACCTGCGAAGGAAACGGTAGGTATAATAACATACTAATTAAATAAACTTTCTAAAACAATAGAGCATTTATTTTTGATAGACAATAATAAATGTCTGTGTTGCAAGCTAAGATGTATTTTAACTTCCTAGACATAATACATATTTTGAACAAGCAGTGTCAACAGATCTGATTGATTTTGTTTTTAAAATTATATTCGTTTTTTGCAGCTACAGTCATTCATCTCCTGCTCCTTTATCATCAATTCTCGAGAATCAGCTGTTCAATTCGAAAGTAAGCAGACCGACAAAGCACGTAAAACAGAATTTCAAAACTAGCAAGAAAAGTTAAAAGTGTTTGGTCTTTACTCGTTTCTACGTGAAAGTCACCCGCTATGAAGGGCCACCACTGTAAATAAAACAAAGATTGATTGTTATTATACAGGGAGGTCTATTTTTAGATAAACTAATAATATTTATAAGTAAAAGATGCACATGAAAATGTTTCTGCTTCCCGATGCTTCTATATTTATATTTTCAGGCAGGTGTAGCGTATATAGTCTCTTTGATTGGATGTCTTGCCTATAACTATCTCCATATAGCCAAACAAAGCACCGAAGGATAACTATTTATCATATAATCGATTCATTCTAATCGATATATTCTGTTATAGTTTTACTCTTTCATGAGTATCTACAAAAACTGTACATGTAATATGCGTAATACACTACTTCTACGGGATTTTACTGCTGGTTTTATTTATCATATTAATGTTTATCTTAGTTTAGAATGTATTATTTTTATTTCGTTTGGTGTACATCTAGTCATTTCGTTTCTACTTGTCTAATAGACATGGATCTCCTAACTGTTTCGGTTGCCTATTTTCTTTCAATGAAGCTTGTATTCTTTGTCTTTGTCTTGCTCAAAGCATACTTTCAACCGAAGATCAGTTGAAGCAAATAAATGTTCACAATGCGTTGATAGTTGCTAGTGTCAATCAAAAAAATGTGGTATTCAAAATCCAAAAAAAAATTTCAAAAGTTCCAACCACTTTGAAATTAGAATGATTAACAATTTGAGACTTATAAAGTTTCTTGAAAACTAATTTAGTAAATGCGTCCTCCTCCTTAATCGTTTTCCCAACTGTGAGATGCAGTTTGTACTTTCATGAGGTCTTTCTAGAAAAGTACTTATTTCTCTGTTCAAAAGAATATTCCGGGCAATCATGTCAACTTATGAAATACGATATGAGGCGCCAGTTGTCATTTCCTATTCTCAAACTACTTTATTCGCACTCACAGATTTGGTTCAACCGAGTTTCCACACCTTCGAACCTCTTAATCTTCTAACTAATATGCATATTAGTAAATAATAAGGTTACTGTAAATTTCGCAATGCTATTTCATTCTGTTTGTTCCTGACGCATCTTTCAACGACCTACGCAATTCAATCAGAAAAATGAAATGATTCACGCGACACTATGTTTTACATGAGCAAACTTACGGAATGAGGTTCAAAAATATACGAATTTCTTCAAAAAATTTTACATTTTATTCTTATAAAAACAATATATATTTTTATAAATAGAAAACAACAAACAAAACCATACTTTCTTTGTTCTTATAATTTTCACATGTGTCTTTTTCTTCATTCAACATTGTTTTTGGCTTCCTGTCCTGTCGCAATTCGATGATCGAATCGCCTTGCATCGAAAACAAATGAAAAACATGTAACTAACAAAAACTCAGAAGAGAACGTCGCTCAACCCTCTTCTTTCTTATATATAAAATAGCCCGATAGACCATTACAGAACCATATTTTCTGTTACAGCATTACATATTTGTTAGAAGATCTTGTGGTTATTTACATTTATTATAATTATTGTAAACTGTATTCTTTACATTAGTGTATATTGTCCTTGTTAATAAATTTAAAAATCTAGTCTCTACTTTGTACCCCGTAACTTCTTTGAAGCCTGTTGTCCCACCACCCATGTGTTATATTGCTTGACGTCACTTGTCAGCCAAAGAACAACCATTTAACTTGGTGGGTGACCATCATCCAAAACTAGTCCGGGAAAGTTATTGCTATAAAAACTATACTACTTATATGTATAAAACAGCTTAATTTAGTTGGTTCAGTGTTAGTATCAATGGTTCCTGTATCCCTTATAGATTGATTGAGAATGCTCGTGAATATAAATTACCGCCGAATGTATAGGGGCAACCATAGAGCAGGCCACCCATGGAGTATTCAATAACACAATAGGGCCACCACAGTAACTATTTATTATATGTTCCTATTTATATTTTATTCTCTAATCTTATTCGAATTAGAAGCGTATGTGCATGTCATCGGCATTTGGCATGCAAATTTTCTCTGATTAGGCTAGTAGGCCCTAATGGGTTTTTGGAAGTGTGTCTACGTGAGAAAACACAATTTGCACTATCCAGCCGCAATTGAAAAACATCATTTCTCGCATCACACATGTTTATTTGTTTACTACCCTTCCACCATTAAAGATTATTATTTATTTATTTAATAACGTTGTCTAAAATGTTGATTTTTATATTTTCCACCCAAAATTCGCTTTATTTCCACGCTATTTTGTTTATATTTGCGGTTGCGGTTTGCCGAACTCTCTGCGTGTGGTTTTGCGGCCCTCCCTGGCAGATAAATGTTAGCATTAGGTGTGGTCTTAGCTTCCGGGCGGCAGTCTCTATTATTTGTTCGTCATTGCTGGTGTTTCTTTCGCCGGCACAGCCCCACTTACCGAGTGCTCAGGCCTCACAACTCGACTGCACAGCTGATGAGCTTCGCTATGTACCAATTATCCCTTAATATATGTAGATATCTAATGTTTTGGAAGTATATCAGATCAACAACATCACAAAATGTTTGTCTTTAAGGCCTATGATTTATTTGTGTACATATTGATATCCACTGTCTTAAACCTTTTTATTATTTCCCCATTGTTCGTTACCAACTTCGGCACGACGTCGTCTCGACCATCAACTAATCTTTGCCATCTTTTGTATTTTCGACTCTACATCACTGTGAACCATTCAACTATCATACATCATTTCTTCAATGTCCTTTATTTAGTCACATTAATCATATGGGTGTTCTTTGTAGTTTAGACCTTGTATTTTCTACTCATACTCATTACTGTAATCAACATTCGCGGACAATTCTCTCAGTGAAGCGACTCATTGAAATTTATTTAAATATTTGTTTTAGGGAAGCCACCCATTCGGAGGCCACCCAAGTTGCGCACCACTTTTCTTTCATATCATAAACTCAACATCTATATAATCAACAGATATCAAAAGCTGTTGTGCCTAGTAGTTTTTCAAATAAGTTAAAGTCAATGTAATATATTCATCTCCATCTGGTTATTTGGCTGTTCGCCAAACAGTTTCACATCCCTTTGCTGCTTTGATAATGTTTATACTGTTTTCATTAGTTTGACCGTTCATCCATTCATTTAACCACGCTGCGAAGAAATGACATTGACGAGACCAATGCGCGTCGATGCGCATGTGTCTTTGCACCTTTGATTTTGCATTTTGCATCCGCCGGGTTACAGTAACCGGTCCACAAATGATCTACATATAATATCAGCTATGAATGTTGAATAAGATTGTATATTGGTTTTTACTCTCTGGTTTCGCAGCGACAACATTAGACAGTAAACATAAATAGCATTTGTGATATTCTGCGCCGCCCAGGGAGGTAATTCAAGATCCCCCGCCTCGCATGTGATAAATATCACAGATATATATATTTTCTGTTTTCATCCCAGAAGAGAAAAAGAACATTTGAGAACGGCTGATGGTTAAATTATCACAGCCACTTGGGATAAGCTCCGCCTTCTCGATCAATCAATATTTTCAGCTCTCTTTTTTATCTTGTTCGGTAACAGCTGTTTGTGAGAAATCTAGGAAGCATGTTGGTTTTAGAGACAGTCTTGAGACTGCTGCCAGCTGTTGCCAGTTCTGCCTAACTTCATAATAAAAGAGTAACCATTATTGTTATTATCCCCAACTATTATCAGAGCACTTATTCTTAACTTCTAAGTCTAGACAAATTTCCCTCAATACAATTGTTTTACTCCACCTAGTTATTAACACACAATCTGTGTACTGTCATACTTAATCGTATATTTATTTGACAACAACAAGTTTAGTAAAAGTATGGCTAGGTAAACCAAAACAAATAGCAATCGATTTATTTTATAGGAACACGTCCTGTTTCCTGCAAATACAGACTGATTTCGTTCAAATTGTTTATTTCATTTAGCAGGGGCAAAGGTCCAAAATTCATTCACGTTGTCCATGTTATCTATATGGAGTACAGTACAGATACCCCGCAGACCCCCAGCCGCGTTTAATCGATTGATAGGAGAATACCTCCCACGGAACTTATGTTAATTAATTAGTTTTGTTTTAATGATCTTCTTTCTAACTGATTTATTCAACAAATATATTCAATGCTTTTATATTTTGCTAGGGTTATTCTATTTTTATTGAACTATTTTTGCGTTGGTATGATTTATTTAAACCGAGTGCATTTCTAATACATATAACATATATACGTTCCTGCCACCCATGTAATTATCTTCTTTGACCTTTTTTGTATTCTTTTGTAGTTTTCTATGCGGGTGGCAGGGAATATTCACCTCCCATACCCAGTTTCATTCCAATAATCGGGTGTCTTTTTGGCTATTCTGCAAACCCGCAGGGTTGCACAAAGACCAATTTCGCACCCGCAATATACCATAAATCTTGTGCTGTACCTCCTGAGAGACTATCATTTTGTACTATACAACATTCCAATTTTGTTTGAATAATTCTTTCTAAAGAGACAGTCACTGGGCTGTATCTATTATTGTTGTCTTTTTACCTAAATATGTCTTTTCACTCTGACTGCTAGCCAGTTCTCGTGTGTTAAACTTCGTTTTTGTCGTTGAAACCCTCGGTCGACGATGGCTTTTGTAGTCCCTTTGTGTCTGTTATCTGCCGCATCACATATGATTTTTACAACTGCTTAAGTTGCATTTTCTCTTTTTGTTAGAATTATTTAAAACTTATGTACAATTATCTAAGAAAACCAATTGGCTTAACATAATGACTTTACTATTCTTCTAACTTTAGATGAATTTGTTTAGTTTTAAATAGCTATGCAGTTTTGAAGTCACTATTAATGGCTTTACACCAATAGTCTATTTTAATTATAACAGTTATTCTCTTAATTGCAATGGTATATATTTGAAATGTTCCTTTAGTTTCAGGATGTCATTAATTCCTTTAACTGTGTATGACAACCTCCGTCGGGTTTGCTGTTCTGTTTTTGCAAGCAGCTCCAATAGTGATCTATCAGGTATTTATTACATTTATAAGAAGTGTTTAATTTATTTAAATTGGCAACAAATCAGAAACAACCCTATATTTTATAATGTTTACTGTTATTGTATACTCGCTGGATGTTTCTGGAACCCTTAACTGTTTCCTCCCCTGTCGGGTCGACCATGTCCTCGATCGGGCGAAAACAAGAATTAGATAGATAACATTCGAAATATCAGAAATCATTTTAAACAGTTTAATGAGTAGTAATATTTAAGGGATAGCCGATCGGTTAATAGAGAATGCCAGTCTGGGCGATGTTCTCAGATGGAGAAGTGTTTGTAAGGACTTCCACAAGGCAGCTCATAATAGACTATCCCGGTACACTCATGTACATGTAAGGGTCTACGATGGACTTAGTCGACTTTATGATAAGAGGGCTAAAACCATGGAAGGAGGTAAATTTGCTAAAAAAAACTCAGCACCACCAAAAACTAATATATACTTTTAAATGTTGACAAAATAACGTTTATTGGCATTTAGCCATTGAGAACTTTATTTGGTTCGACCTGGATTAAAAAATTTTGTTACAACTGAAAGTTTACTATTAATAAGAAAATGTGTTATTTTTTCCTTTCAACGATGTTTAGAATACCGTAATAAAACAAACATATTTTTTCTGGTGTGAAAAGTTCCGGCAAAATGATATCTAAAATTAGCAAATATCCTCGTCTAGCCGAAGATCTAAACTGGCATCCTTGCAACTGTCTTCTGTTATGTGAGATGGATGCCCATACCGTGGGAATTGCAGTTGATTCTAAACCTTCTTGGAAGGATGTTAAGTCGCTAATCCAGGTGTTGGAGGTGTTTCGAAGCTCGGTGGAGCAAGTTCACATGGACAGTCCGGTGGTAGAAATGCTAGTAAAAGAAGTAAGCTAACCATTACCTATAAATCATGAATTACCAACTTACTTTTAATGAATAGAACCTAATCAATATTAGACAATCTTTTTATCTATAGGTGAACACGAAGAAAGTCAACGCACTGCTGTATTACTTCAATCAAAATAGAAAATGCTCAACTGGCACTCCACTGGAACAAACGTTGTCTCCTATAAACAAGCACTGCGGACCGTTAGGGCCAATCTTCCCAAACCTCAAGCAGTTTACTGTCACTAGCAATGTGAGTAATACTAATGAAAGTTATAACTGTGTGATCAAACCCCGGTAATTCAAGGGATTATTAGTCATTTGGTAGGAATGAATAACCAGAAACATATTTCTAGAGATATTCCAATAATATTTCGAGCTTTTCCAACAGAGCTAGGTGAACTGTTTGTATTTCCAGGCCCATCAGTTAACGCATCTCTCGCGGTTAATAAATTATGCCGTTGCAGTGGATATGATCTATCAAAAGAAAGAAATTGATCTAGTATGCTTACAGGTAAGGCGCCGAACAAGTTTCCGTAACGGGATAATTTGAGAACAAAAGAAAAAAAAACATTTTTTTTTCTAACTACACTGGCGTAAGTTTACTATCTCACATCTGTAGTACCTAGTTATAAATGATTATAATATATTTAGGTGATTCTCGGAGACAGTTGGTGCCGATCAAAGCAACGTCTTTTCCGACATGTCAACTCGTTTAAGCAATGGTCTGATGCGAGTTCTCTTGGAGTGAGATATCTGCAGCAGTTCCAAGGAGCTGAGAAGAAACGCTCCAAGGCCAAATATTAGTTATAATTTTTAGACTTTAAATCCATCTATTGACTATCGTGATAGTTAGATCTGAAATGGGCTTGCAAGATCGCCTATCCACATTGTTGTATATTGTTAGTTCTGTCAATATATTTGGTTGACATTTTCTATAGAAGAGATATATCTTCCTGCAGTAATATTAGTTAATATACAGCGCCTTATATAAAAGAATATTCGTGTATGATGTTATGGGTACTCATAGGATAGTTTTAGATTGTTAGATTGTTTTTGTTCTACTTCGTAATTGTTGCGAATAATAAAGCACTTAATTATTTGTTGAATGTTCCAAATAAGAAAAGTTTGGGCATTCTGGCCAGATGAAACTACAGCCCTATAGTAACAAACCCTGTGACAATTACAAAAATTTAATCCCTTATCAACATATAACCCGTAAGATAGAGCTGTGAAAAAATACTAATTAAACTGTTACAAGCGCAAAACATATACATCCTATGTGCAATCCTATGAGCAAAAATATGTTAACACATATTGAAAACTAATATACCAAAGTTCGATATATAATGACATAAGTGAGAAAGAACGACTGGTCTAAGCAAGAGGGCCTATCATGAAAAAGTTGAATCTTCGGTGAAAGCACCAGCCAGTCGGCATTCATCAGCCTCAATGGATGCAAACATTCGCTGTGGGACAGGTGAAGAACCAGGACTTGGACGTTTTACTCCCCAGCGCAGCACATAGCGTTTCCTGTAATTAGTAAAACCAAATAGTTAATGTAATGAAAATGAGTAGTTTTAAAGATACGTTTGCAAACAGAAGGACTTACGCATTTGGACCAATCCCGTTATCTACGCCATCAGTTGTCAGGATCATAGTGTCAAAAATACGACCAAGAGTGCTGGTTGGTGAACCCAAACTAACTCCGTGATGGGTTACCGGCCATTTGATATCATCTCTGAAAAAATATATTGAATTTTGATGAGGAAAACTGAATATGAGACTACGTAGAACAACTTACACCTTGAGTTTGTAATTGTTGATAATTGATAGTGCAAATTCACGCAATGTATCAGCTGGTATT
>JAQGAV010001545.1:0-20259 GCA_034691345.1 Phasmarhabditis papillosa
TTAAACTTATTATGAAATAATTCAAGCCCCCCCCCCCCCCAACGAGATATCTAACAATAACAATTATTTGTTAAGCTTAAGCCAATCTGAACAGTTACGTTACTAGCTAAAGTGATCTAAACGAAATTGATTACATATAAATGTTCCGTAAAAAGTTTATAACATCACCACTCTAAGGGTGTTCATACTGAAGCCTAACTCTTAAAAGGGAGTATAGATAAAGACATTCATTTTAATAATGTTATTATGTAAGAACTATTTGAAAAAGAAAATCTGTCTTGCGTCTTAGTCTTATGACAAATTGAAACAAACGGTACATGAGTTCATAATCCTTATTTACCAATATCAATCATAGCTAGTAAGGTAGGCTAAGGAATTGGTTATATTGTTATTAGTTTTAATATTTATATATTAGAGAAGTTATATTTAAAAGTTACTTTGTTGATAGAGAATTGTTTTGTCTGATATATGTAGAGATGGTAAGAAGAAGAAAGAATAGTCGACTGAGAAGGTTTCATGATAATAGCACTACCATACCTTATATTTGCCTAACATTTAAGTAAATAAAGAAAATAAGATAGTAACAAAAACAGTTTTGAACATTCATAATGGAAAAGAAACTATTGACTATGATGAAACATATAGCTTGAAAAAGTAACTTAAAATAAGTTTAAGTAATTATTATATATAAGTATATATAAACAACTCTCATATATGTATAGTCTGTTGCAAGAGATAAGTTTCCAGCGCAGCATCCTGGAGAGCAGCGGTATTTTATAATCACGAAAGTACTTAAAAAACCTCCAAATCCACAGATTTCGCCTTCATTTAAAATAACACCGCTGCCCTCCTCTGGGATACTGTGCTGGAATCATTGCTCATAGCAGGATTCTAACTTTGCGGTGGGTCCTATTCCTCATTCGAATAGAATAATGTTATTCTATTTTTATTTGCATAACTCAAAGTTAAAAATGACTCAATACCTTATATATTTTACGAACATTTCGACACTTTTTATATTCCATCTTCAATTGTGTAATAAATGTAAAAGGTATTGTTGTGAAGGAGCCTGTAGGACAAAATAATAGTACGCATAGAACAAAAACATATTATAGCTATTCAGTTAAACGATTTATCAAAATAGTAGATACTTTAATTACCTTTTGAACCCCCCCCCCCCCTTTGATACAATGTATGTTAGAAAGTAATATTAGTCGGTATCTAAAGACATTGTATAATCGTTAGTATTCGAAAAGTGCAGTACCGGGACCATCAAAGTTTAAGTATTCATCTAGTTTAATCCGACCGTGAATTTGGCGTCGAATCTCAGAAACCAGCGTTTCTTGGGGAATGAGATACTTTCTGTAATTGAAGATTCGTCTTGAAGAAGGCATAGTTCAGAGTTGGGAATGGCTCGCGGTCTAACTTTTTTGTCCCTGTCAGCAAAATGCCCACCGTGTTAGAGTTTTATAAGAATATTTCAGCCAAACACTTCTTTCAGTTTATTTTAGAATTACTTAATCCAAGTCGCAATTGAAACCTAAGGGCTACTAGAAACATAGATAGATAAATAGCTAGAGTATTCATCATTTTACAATATTTTGTAATAAATGAACAGAGTATTCATTTATATTGTATGCTTATAAAATGTAGTTCTCTAACGCTTAGTGTACTATCCTATCTACAAGTTCGCTTACTAACTGTCCATCTATTTTTAGCTTTTATAACATTGTTCCATGTTTGTTTATACATTTAACTGTAACTCTTATTCTATGCCTAAGTGTTGCTTAAAAATGTTCGAAAACATGTTAGAGGGCTGAAAAATCAACAAACCCTTGTGTAACATAATAGATTGAGGTTTTATCACTACTCAAAGAAAGCAAAAAGAAACTGAAAGCGAACAAATATGTTTTTGTCTACTTATATTATTGAAAAGGTTTCATTCTGCTTAGAACTCTTGATAAAAAGTCCGATGTTTGTACCAGCCGTTTGGATAGTTTCTTGGCGCCAGCTAGGAGACTAATGTTACATAAATTTTAAAGAGTCTCATAGCTTTGCGGTTTTAAGGGAAATATTGAAAAAGTTATTTGTTAGCTATTTCAGAATATTTTATTTCGATATCCGAATATAGCCGGTATTCACCATTTACAATGCATATTTTAGCTCAGTTCTCTTATGGTTAGCAGATTTCCCGTAACTAAGATGGACAGGGTGGTGGATGGGCCGACACGTGAAATTTCCACCTCGGGTGCTGGATATTCATCAACTCTCTCTCTAAGTTTGCTAGTCAATAATTACAGTATGCGTGTCATATTTAACTGGAAATGTTATTATTGTACCGCCCCGGTATTAATTAATATTGCGGTGGTGGCGGGGGTTATATTGTGGCAGCAGCAGCTTGCTAATAGTTGTAGAGTTGTGGCTATCAGAAGGGGGACTTATCATTGTTGACGGTGCGACTGTGCACTTTTCTCTTAGCGTAACATATGGTTATATGTGATAACGAAGTGCTTACGGAGATACAAATGAGTTGTAACACAGACAAAGTGCAATCAGATTATTCTAGAATAGATAGATTATATTAATGAATTCTCTTAAATAGGATATTCAAAAGAGTTTCTTTTTAGAGCTGCATCAGACAAAACTGTTATAAGAAGTCATCTTCCCTAATTTCAAGAACAATGCAAAAGCTTTCTATCGGTTTCGCATTTTGTTAGTGATGACTAAAACACGCTATAATCATAGACTTAATTCAATTCTTCTTCTTTTTAATTTAATTTATAATTGTAGAGGTCTTCTCAATTTAACTGTCGGATGTTGCAAGCTTTGATTTATCGCCATTATTGAGCGCAGGTGACTGGCACGGTATTAGTGTAAATTTATACATTGCGGGAAAAAGATATATATTTAAAATAAATGAAATATGTAAATAGGCAAGACAAGCAGAAATACTCGTAATTGTGATGATAAAATGGACTTTCTAAAACATTATAAGTGATAAGAATTGTCTGGTCTGCACACAATTATCAAATACATTTAGTACCCTCTGCAACTCTTAGCATCTACAACTAAATACATTACGAAGACGTTAGATCGCGGAAGAGGGCTCGAGAAATCATTGCTTCAGAAAGCAGATGGCCGGATCACTATCACTTCATAACCAGTAACAAAGTATCTATGCCATCGATTTACCTATTAACAAATGACCTGGCTAGTATTCTAGTCTTTGTGGAGCTGCGAACATTTCTAAGATGGTCAGATTAACGCATTCGATGTCGTGGACTCACAAGTTTATAAACCTTAAATCAAAAATTTATTAATAACAAATATTAGACAATAGATATGGTCACCAGGTGACTTGAGCAGAGAAGCGAAATGTGTACTCAGAATATAAGAATACCCGGCAGAAGAAAAGAGAAACCGTATAAAACAACCTACAGCTGTTAAAAGACTAT
The DNA here is from genome assembly GCA_034691345.1 of Phasmarhabditis papillosa. Taxonomy (NCBI): domain Eukaryota; kingdom Metazoa; phylum Nematoda; class Chromadorea; order Rhabditida; family Rhabditidae; genus Pellioditis; species Pellioditis papillosa. The sequence continues at coordinate 3,456 of JAQGAV010001545.1, forward strand.
GTGGTTAAAACAATGAAAACTAAGGAATAATCAACTAGTATGTACAATGAAAACAATATAAGAAAATGACGAAAAATTATAACAGGGATTTAGGCACATACAATGTCAATACATATTAAAGGTACGCATAAGATATCCAAGATACCATTGGATTAATTGGAGGTGTTAGATGTAAAAGTCGCTCGCTCGTAGTCTCCATCGTCAGCCAAGAAGTCGTGCACTTGTGGAGAATACTGAAACAAATACAGTCACAAACAATATGAACAATTAAAACTCGATTTTATCACAAGGTTTCCAAAGTTTGGGTACTAGTAACGTATTTGGTACTATTGGAAGTATTTGGTTCTTTTGAAAGTATTTGGTACTATTGGAAAATATTTGGTACTTTTGGAAATTTAAGGTACTTTTGAAATTCCAACAAACTAAATTCCCGAATTTATTGAATTTAACACCTCCTGCGTTTACAAAGGCGTTTCGTCAGCGTTGTTACTACGTGTGTAAATATATTGTTGGAATACTCTCGGTGCCTAGGCCTATTTTTCATGGAATATCTATATATCTACCGATCTATGGATGATTTATCTCTATAAAAAATAGGCTTAGGCACCCAGAGTGTAAGTTTTGTTCTAGAATATTCTTAGAATTTCAAAAGTACCTTAAACTTCCAAAAGTACCTTAAATTTAAAAAAGTACCAAATATTTTCCAATAGTACCAAATACTTTCCAAAGTACCAAATACTTCCAATAGTACCAAAGTTTGTATTCACTTTGTTCACTACATTGTAAAACAGTTAACCCGATTTCCTAGTGCACAATAATCGCGCAAAGAACAAAATGTTTGAAAATGTCTGCAGTCTTATAAGAAACCGTAAAAAATGACTCACTGCTACAGCAACCAGAGACAGAAATAAAGAGAACGTCGCTTTTGACAACAAGAACCAGAAGAAACGGAACCGTTCTATAGGAGAGAAGTCGAAAGTGCTGCATCGCACCCTGGAAATACAGGAAAATTATATCACTGTCAGAAACAACTATTGACAATATATAGTTTTACAACACGATTATGCAGCTAAAAATATTGCCAGGTAGCATTCATCAATACATTAGATTATAACGCAAGCAACCAGTATGAAATATAAATACCTGCTGCAGTCTTTTCCTTCGTCATTAACTGTTACAACTAGGGCCAACACTATTGCACTGACAGATGTTACCAGGGTGAACAAAATAAATATAATTAACATGCCTGGAAAAAAGGAAACTGAGACCTCTAGTGAACGAAAAACTTACGTATACTAGGCTTCAGAGCGTGGATTACTGCGATAATTAGAACGAAGAGCTCAAGTGCAGCATATACGGCCAAAGGAGTCAAGGCGGTAGAGCGTGTTAACATTGAAATCACAACAGCCACCAATAACACAACAAAACAAGTTATCTGAAATTAAATAATATTAGGCAAATAATTACACGGAAGAATACTTGTGCCGCGATCAGAAATACTTTGAAGCCACGCATCTCATCCGAATTGTTAACGCACTCAGATGAAGTCGGAGAGTCAGACCTGCAAATGTATGAATGACAGTCGTTTGTCAGTAAGAAGCGAACAAGTATAGACAAACTTTGTATGGTTATTCCACTAAACATATCGTATCTTTATCTTTAGACATGCTTAGGCTGCAACAATATATGAAACTTCTTCTTTTTCAGAATCACTTGTGTTATGTATAAGTTATATATTTCTTGTTCATTTTAAGATAGGTTGCAAGAAAAAGCAACCAGTTTAAATTTCTCAAGTACTCAATGATCAGCAAAAAAGCTCTTAATTGAAAGAAACAGATAGAAATGATCTAGCGTTCGAAAAACATATGCCATATTGTATTTAACCACAATATGAAGAACAAAGCGCAACCTGAATGAAAAGGAAAATAAGTGGGGGAAAAGATGTAAAAATAAACATTGGTGAAGCAAGAAGAGACGTGGGCAGCCGGCAGACAGTCGGTAGACGATGAAACTTGTCCTAATGAAACAATCACGCGCCCATAATAACTACTCTTCATTCGAATTTCCGAAAAAGTATCTTCGTATGAAATAATCAGCGCGTGAGTGACTCCACATCGGACATTCCCTACGTCAAATTTAAATGCATACGTCAAATTTAAATGCATATAGTGTTAGAAAACGAGGAAGCGTAACTAGTCACAATTTCAAGCTTGTTCATAATTTCAGATCATACAATATAAGGTATTCCATGGCTGATTCAATACAAGATGCGAGCCGAAGGTTCCCACCAAATGTTTTGACATGAGGATATTAGTAATAGATTAACAAAAGTCAAGTGCATGTGCAACAGACGGAACTACGGAACAAAAGTGAGAGAGAAATGAAATAACCACTGACATGTCACATGTGTTGACATATCGGTCCAGAAACTAATCGGGTAAGAACGGCTCAGACGAGGCGAACATTCAATATATAAAACGTAGTACTAAAACTAGTACAATGTAAGTAAACATCCGATTCTTTCAGCCACAAATTTAAACCGCATGCAAATGAAATTTCACTCTGATCATCGAAACACAAAAAAAACTGTTGGGTAATAAATAGCACTAAGCCTTCCCTTGATATATTATGTAGAAAAGAAATTACCTAGGAGGTTGTGTCGTTGCGGTTTGTACACCAGTGGCCGCATTCGATTCGTGATCCTGAGTGGTAGATTGATAGGAAATGGGAACCTCCATTTCGAATATACCTGGAAAACATTTAATAAAGCCTAATAACAGAGAAAAATAAATATATATATATAAACTAATTTTTTTATATTTATAAATTATTTTGAAATCATGAAATAAGTTAAGCGCTAAAAGCAGTAGTTAAAATAATCAAGGAGTCGCAGAAATTCTGATGTAAGCAACCTCACGCTGCGATTTATTATTTTCTTCACTTTCAATCAATTTTAAATTACTTTTTTGTATTTTAGAACACAAATTATGGGTGCCGACCGTTTGGAAAATGCTGCACCAGTTATATATTCCGTTGGAAGCCGAGAGCGACCAAATAAAGACAAAGAAATGTGAGTAATAGTTTAGTCGATTTGTTAATGATATCTGGCTTAGGGATCCAGAAGTTGAAGATCCCATTGACTCTTGGGAAATTTTCGATCTGATTCGTGATATTAACGACCCAGAACATCCATATTCTCTGGAACAGCTGAATGTTGTTCAGGAAGAACTAATTCATGTCTACGCTGAACCAAGAGAAACGTTTGTTCATGTAAGTTGCGTTAATTTAATAGTTATTTGCTTATTGATTAAGGTAAAATTTACGCCTACTATTCCGCACTGCTCCATGGCTACTCTCATTGGATTGGCGATTCGCGTTAAATTGGCTAGGTCATTGCACCCTAAAGTCAAGGTAACTGATTGTATTGGTATAATATATCATTCACATTGAGCTGTAGGTGCTTGTTTCTATCACTCCTGGATCACATAACACCGAGGAAGCAATAAATCGTCAGCTTGCTGACAAGGTAATCCTTTAACTCGGTATGCTAATCAATTCCTCTTCAGGAAAGAGTTGCAGCGGCAATGGAGAATTCGGGATTGATGCATGCAGTTAACAAATGCCTGGAAGTCCCAGAATAGTCACTTTATATAAAGCAGGTACATATTCACATTTATTTGAATGCTATTTTACATTGTACTCTTGATTAATACTTATAAAATTTTGTTGTGAAAAGTGTTGTTCTGATATATGTGGCATTATCATTTGTATTTATTCCCTTTAAGCAAGGTTTCTCATTTTTTGCAGTATGATGTCTCAAGCACATTGGAGATATATTGGAAAGCGTTTGTATTCTTCTAAAAAGTCTACAGTTAAAAGGTGAGCTATATTTATACATCGGTGTTGAGCTGTATCAGATATATTCAGCGTCAATTGAATGATGATTTTACCAACAAAGCAAGGGAGCATTCATTCCGAGCACGCAGTGCCTTTAAACTGCTAGAAATGGATGATAAATTTCATATACTCAAGCCAGGTATTCGGCACCCCTGGTTTAACAGAAAACATTACTCTTTAGGTCAGGTCGTGGTCGATGTTGGTTGTGCTCCAGGAAGTTGGAGTCAGGTTGTCGTAGATCGATGTTCTCTGTCCGGTGTGGAGCATTCTGGTGGATACTTACTAGGAATTGATCTACAGGTAGTTTTCAACGTTATGCTGTTTGAGCATATGTGCATTTTAGCTTGTGCTGCCGATCAAAGGAGCTGACATTTTAAGTCTTAGCGATATAACACAGAAAAGCACTATTCTCGAAATTAAGAGGCGACTTGACAACAGGAAGGTTGATGTGGTTTTAAGTGACATGGCTCCTAATCCTACAGGTTAGTTAGCTGAAGAACAGTTTTACGTATATGTTTCTCAGGAGATTCTGCAACCGACCATATTCGTCTTATTGAGCTTTGTCGCGTTGTCTGTCGCCTGTTTGATTCGGAAGATGCAGCTTTTACACTTTCCGACAGAGGATCTTTGATTTGTAAAATATGGGACGGAGCTCTCCGAAAAGAACTAATGGGAGAACTTTCTCAGAGGTTTAATCAAGTTAAGACGGTTAAACCTCAGGCTTGTCGCGATAACAGTGCCGAGTTGTATTTAGTATGTTTGAATAAATAAAGTTACCTGATGTTTTTTGTTTTAATAGCATTTGCGATTGATGCGCTTCTTTTTTCGTTATGTATTTAAAAGCTATTTACATGAATTTACAGATGCCTCTTAAAAATGCCTTAAAAATTGTCTTAGCCGTCGGTGAAGCAGTAGGAAAAGCCCTTGGTCGGGCAGTCAAGGAAGAATTCACGCGTGAGTGGTGTTAGTTAACTTTTAATTTAACTCTTTACGTTACAGAAGCACAACAAGCTGCGTCCCGTCATGCCACTTCGGCAGGACAATCATCTAGTGAAGCTAAGGATAATGCTACTTCAAATGCCAAACTAGGTATTAGTTTAGAAGTAAGAAATACATATTGTAATTGTTTTACAACCTGTTTTTAGGAATCAATACAAATACTCAATGTGAAGACTCCTTTGCAGCCTGAGGAAGTACAGAAAAAATATGATCATCTGTTTACTATCAACGATAAAATGAAGGGTGGATCTTTTTATTTGCAATCAAAGGTACAGTTAATTTTACTGATTATTAAATAAATAATGTATCTTGCTTCCTGATACGGTTCATGAAATAGATTGATTTTATGAGTGCTAGTTTATTTCTACTATCACCCCGTATCTTCAGGTTTATCGAGCAAAAGAACGAATTGATGACGAGTTCCGACGACAGGGTGTAGAAGTAGATCAGAAGCAAGATACGAAAACTGAAAATCTGGACAGTGAGAAGAAGTAGCGGGTTTTTAGTTGTCATTTTTTAGTTTTTAATTGTTTTGGAGTGATTAGGTAGTTTATTGTTGTTTATCGTTATAAATATTATTATTATTTTTGTTCTTTGAATAGTTGATTTTAGTAGTTACATAATATACTGTTGTTTTCCTATGGCCCATTTGTATTGTTGTTTGTAGTCACTGAGATGGAATCCCTTAGTCGAGATACTGCAGAAAAGTTATCGTTGGTATTATTAGGGGAGCTCAAATGTAAGCGACGTGAAGTACATAATCCTAGTAAATATATTTTACTAAACGAAGGTCGAGGACGAATTTTTCCGTTTTTATATTTTTTTGACAACCTCAAAAGCAAGACTAAATGTGATTTCAAGGTGAAATTATTGAATGTTAAGCTTATTATATCGGATTAATTGACTTTCAGCTAGAGAAAATATTGAATGGTTTTTGAAGAAATTGAAACGGATTTTTCTGGTCTATGAACCGAACGTATGCAGTGTTCACTGCATAACCGAGACGCAATCGGTCTACGGAAACAGGCGCATTAGGCCTTTTAAAAAGCGTCGGGCACATCTAATTTTTAAAGTTGGTTTTCTAAGCTCCTAGAGAATTATTTACAGTTTTTTTTTGCGTATTTCATTAGTTTGTCTCCTGTTATATCTTCTAGGCCCGGGCCGGCCCTACTAGGCCCCACTATTGCGAAATTCCAAATTTTGGAGAACAAAATTTGGAGCATTATTGATCGGTTTCGAAAGTGAGGGTCGGCCCGCACTTTTGCCAGCCCTGATTTCAGAGGAAAAGCAATTTAGAGCGAAAGAGTCCTTTAAACAGACCATTAAAAAACTCCGATTGCGTTATTTGCACTAAGCGATTTTGCGGTCGTGAAGGAGTAATCGTGCATATTTCACTTTTGGAAACTCCTGTTGTATCTTTTCCGGTTCAAGGTGCACACACCTGCATATGTAATATTTATCTCAACTTTTCACAATTGAAATTCAAAGTCTGATTGTGCGCCTTTTATTTAGCAGAAATGGTATCATATTTAATCTTGCTTTTAAAGTGATTTTGAACTTCACTACACAAGGGATATGTCTCGAAATGGGGTTATTAAAAATCGCACACAAAAGACCAGTAGATGCCTCTATATATCAACACCCTATAAAGCTCACTATAGGAAGATATCCCTGTTTCATCTAATAATCATTTGTGCCACGCACATTTCTATCCTTATTATAAGGCAAACTAATGTAAGGATTAGTATGTAAATCGGAAAATGATATCATATACAAATAGCCTGTCCATTAGGGTCATCCGATATATGTGAACGACAAGTGGCAGAGACATTCTGGAGGATAGTGACTTCCGCCGTCCGAAATGGTTGGAACAAAACATCCATTATTGACAAACTACATTTAAATACTGATGTTCAGCAGATTGTTGTAAACATATTAGAAGTATAAAGAATGTCAATCAACCACCCATATCCCAATTCATTTAGAAACACCAACATTCATTGAAAAGCGTTCTACAAACAGTAAAATGGGACTATCCGGAACTCACGGATGTGAAGTGTGACGTTGTGAGAGACGTACAGGTATGGCAGGAAAAAAAACAATTAAACCCAAAGAAAATAATTCTTTATAATCAACTTGTATATTTTAAATAAATACCGGCAGTAGTTCTAAGCAACGGTTGTCAGGGTCACTTATTCTAGCCTCATACAACTATATTGTCTTTTCGTCTGCATGGTTGTTGTAATTCGAACTTTTCCCAGTACTTCACTATCCGTAGGCAATGCAACACCTATTTTTGACTATATTTGGAGCAAAAGTATAGTTGGGGTTCGAGTCCTAGTAAACGGAACTAAAGTTGCCACATAGTGATGTTGTTCTAAACCATATGCACAAATTCAGTCGAATCTCATTGATCTGAATCCCTTGTTCAGGCGTATGGATTAGTTCTTATAAGTATATATTTCCCTGTTTTTATTAAATACAAACGTTAAATAACAATAATTACAGCCGTATTATGTGTCTCGTTTGGCTGTTCCGTGCACCTCGATATCTCTTCATTATGTGCCCAATGGAGCTATTGGTGAGGCGAAAATGAATGTTAAACTGAACAAAGATCAATTAATGGTTAGCAGTTTATAAAACATAACCCCTCTTACCACAAACTTACTTCTAGGATTTCCATTCCAAAGTAAAAGAAGCCGTTAATGCATACAATCATTTAAAAGAACTAAGAAAGAAGTAGTTATTAATACACTCACAGTATATTACACAATTTTATGCACATATTTACTTATTTATTTATATTTATTATATGCGAGTTGTGATTTTAAACCAGGAAAACTGAGTTACTCCGAGGTCTTGCCTTTATGTTATTCCAAGTCTCTTATGTTAGTATTAGTTGTTAATCAATCTCCTGTGTAATAAAATTAGTACTATAAATAAACTATAAAATATAATTTGGTCAAAGAAGTTTCATTCTATATAGGGTTTTAGATGTTGCTATTGGGTGTTTCTCAGAAATAGATTGCACATACAGAAAAGTATCATATTTATTTGGGGAACTCGCAATTTATTCAGAAGTAAAGGAAAATGTAGCAAGCAGATGAGAACAACAACTGCTTTGGGACAGCTATCTGGACTCTCCAATAACTTTTAAATTGAATCGGGAACACTGCGGTTAGACACGAGGTGGTGCATTTTCACATGGGCTGGCATTTCCTTTCTATTTCGGCCTATATTTGATTTATTTCTAATTTTCTGAGCTTTATACAAAATCGAGACAATCATAGTAGAATACCACTTTTAAATTATGGATTCTCTATTTTACAATAGTAGGAACGGTTCAGTGTTCACTAAAGTTTAACAGTTCGAAAGTTGAGATAACCTTAGAAGTTGCTGTTTCTCACATCTAAATAATGTAACATATTCATAAGTGGGTTCTCTTATTTTACAGACTTTATAGAAACTCAAACGGAGAAAAACATCTCTTGACTATGACTTGAGCAAAGTTGAGTAATGCCGTTCAGTGCAGACCAGTTTGACTTGCCTCGCCGTAGTAAATAAATGCGGATGTAGTCTGAGTGAATCTGTTCATCATTCTCTGTTTGCCTATTATCCTATTTACCTATTGATTTACACTTTCACCTTTAATTTCTAGCTCAAATAGTCTTTGCAAAATTATAGAAAGCTAAATTACTCGCTCTATACATCAAAAGTCTTCTGGAAGAATGAAAACTTGACTATTTTTCATTTTCACTTTTTTTTTCAAAGGATTTTCAAAGTGTGCACCACAAGCACAAGTAATTGGCTTATTTTAAATAATAGTGAGCTTATTTTCTGTTTTTATTTAATAGTTATCGAAGTTTAGAATATTTCTAATCTTACGCAAACGGTTAGTAATCACTTATTCTTAAAAGAATATTACACGTATTCAATACTTAAAGATGCAATATTGCGAACCCTGAGCTAATTTTAATAATAAGTGGCTATTTTTAATAGTTTATATTTAGATTGTTGACTTCAGCAGTGTCAGAATAACTTCAGTATAGATGCTTTCAACAGACCAATTTATTCTAATTTTATTGCTATTATTCCATATTTGGTGTATTGTCTATTCACAATACGACAATGATTATGAAGAAGACGAAGTTTATATAAATCATCCCAGATTATAGTCTACTGCTTAGTTCTTTCAATCGCTATAATAATAAATTTCACCTATTGTGTTTTAACAGTTAATTAAATGTGTGGCCAGCTTTTACTAAAGATGTCCTACAAAATTGCTGGTTCTGGGGGTGAAAACTAGGAGCCTCCAGTATCAGATAGAAAATCTCGATCTTTTTCAGATGTTAAATAAAGTATGTCATGCACTATACAGTAGAAATATTAGGATATTTAAAAATATAACATTTCATCTGCAAAGTGGGCGGAGCCAGCCCACCCGCCTCAGGACTCTGAAAGTTTACTTAATCCGGTCCTGTCCAACCCAGTTTTCAGAACTCCGATTTAAAACTATAGGTGTTCTTATTTTAAGAAATGGAAAAACTATATATTTAATATTACTAGAACACAAATATTAGTCCCACAGACTATAATTTGTTTCAGAAACACTTGAATGTTGTAAGAATATTTTGTAAAATGAGTACAATTACAGTATTATAAAGTGGTTTTATTTTTGCAGATGTTATTAGCATTTCAATTAATCAAATAGTTTCTTAAACTAAAACTTAAATTTCATTTTTTTTTTCATTAGCGATAATAAGGTTAACACTGGTTTTGTAGCTTTAGACTTAACTTATGATCATTAAACCTTATTCATTTATTCAATAAACTAACACAGGACAAATCAATGACATACAAAGTGTTATTCAAATAGAGATCATTACGTATTTAGCAAACTATGAAAGAAAACAGACTGGGCTATTAAATATTTCAACACGGCATCTATACTTTTGAATTCAACTATATCTCTTGTACATTTAGTTAGTAGGTTCCTTTGAATGTCTTCTGTAGCTAACATTATTATCCGGGGTGATCCCCTTTTCAATCCTACTGTCTAATTGAGGAATTGAATTCCGCGCAAGACTATAGTCAGCGGACAAACCTTATGCAACATAAAGGTCCCAGGGCTCAATTTAAAATGGCCCAACTTGTTATATTCACAAATATAAATAAATTATTTCAGAAAAATAAGTTAGAAGTGATGTTATTCATTGCATTCTTGACTAAGTTTTCGTGCGCCACTGCTAGGCCTCGGCTCCAATAAACTTTGCGGTTCGTGTCTAACAAAACTGTAGGATTTTCGTGAAACATCAGAAACGACATTGCGGACAATTACCAGACTGTGTCTAACATTGTATTTCTAGTTAGTGCGTATGTCGACTTTTTGATGTTAATTTCAACGTGTCAGTATAGGCTTACCTTACGAAACATGCTTATAATCAGACCACTCCGAATACTGAATTATCTAAAAAAAAACATTTTAAACACACTCAATAACAAAAAAAATTCCAATGAAAAAATAATTCTACGTTATGCTTGGGTTTTCCAGAAGTATTTCTCACTAGCCAGTCTTGAATTACCTGGAGCCCTTTTCTTGACCACCTACGATATCCTGCAACCAGTGTGGAAGCTAGACTAAAATATGGGAGTTCTTCTAGTTTTCCGAGTGCGGAAGTAAAGGTAACATCCCCTTCCCTTTCCCACCCTACTAATTAACTGCTGTAGCTTAATAAAAATAAACCTAAATTAAGTAGGAATGTCACAGTGGGTTTCAGACTGCCATTCAGACTGATACTCTTCTAAAGTGAAGGGGGAACTTACAACTAATGCGCTCCATTGAGAACTTTAATATATTTGAAGGTCTAATATCAAAATCCCGTGTTTCATACCCACTGCGAGTTAATATTTAATCTCGACAGATTCTGCACTCTTGTATGATAGATTGCTTTATATCATAAACTTTTAGGAAACAAGGGAATTATAAAGTAATACTTAATTAATACTGATTTTTCACCTGGGTGGTCGTAATAATACGGATCCCATTAACACCTAACGTCAGATCCAAAATATTCAACTTATTGTCTAGTAGAAACATTCATTTTAGGAAGGTCGTGAATCTGGCTGTATATACTTATATATAAGTATTCCTCTAAACTAGGACAAATTTATTAATAGAATAAATATATTTACATATAATTTTTGATCATTTTGCACGCTTTGCTATATAACAAAAGTGTTTTATACTTCACTGACTCTCTAAAAAGCACTTGACCAGCTAATTTTTTAAATTTATATAAAGGCACTGATTTAGCATTTCTACTAATAAGTTGTAATACTAATATTGTCATGTTGAATAAAAATATTTGATTAATATGTTCATTTTACCTTAAATTAGTTTTATCTATAAAGTTTTAAACTTCTATGTCTTAGATGAACATGAGCTTAGAGGCAGATGTCTGTCTTGCCACCATTGGACCACACATAGTCAATTATCGTGTATTAATAGCAACTATAGTGCTTATAACCTCAGTATTGTCACTTATCCTAAATATCATATTAGTTTTTATTATTCTACGAAACTGGAGGAAAACATATAAGAAACAGGTTAGATTCGTGTATCCGACTTGGCTCTATATACAAATGTGCCTATAGTACGACAGAAAGACTTAACTAGCACATAATATATTTATATATAAATAATAATAATAGTTTAGAGTTATTCTGTGTTTATGTTGAGTATGTGTTTTGCTGGTATGTTGTATGCAGTAACAAACGTATTTGTTTCTGTTCCATGTACATACACCTTCTGTGTATATTTAAGGTAACATAGGATAGATTGAAATTTCTTAACTTTTGAAAACTAATTAGTTTTATAAGCCAATAATGTTAACAATATTTTATTCGAACTAGAACCATTTCCGTTTTTGTTTTGCAATATAGTTATGATTTTAGACCGGACGCTGTGATGATTCCCTTTGCGAGTCCAAATACAGTATCTCACTGGGCATATCTTTTTGCCTCTTTCTCATTTTGTTTATTTCGGTTTACACTATTCATATTTGGAGAAAAACATTCATCAATAGTTAATAAATGGGTGAGAAATAAATATTCCCGCAAGACAGAATACATTCCTGTATCTTCCAATATTAGATAACATAAAACTATGATTGAAATCAATAGAATAGTTCTCTTCTTCTTTTGTTGAAATTATTATTCCAGCACTAGCATTAAAGTTAGAGTAACATTACAGACATTTATATTTTCAACCCTAACATTCTATTCCTAAATCAATGTAAAACTTATTTGACCCTCCCTAATTAGGAACCATACATCCCGCTGTATCGGCTTAACATGTAGTGGGTATTGTCATGTCCGGCTCCTTGCTAAGTAGTCAACTTAAGTATATTTGGCAGAATTCGGGCGGGTTATAGCACCAAAGGGACTGCTAAAAATATTCTATATTACAGATATGGATCAGTCTACCTTGGATTTTAGCAGTTTTATTAACTCTTTCAACCTCATTAAACGGTTGTTATAAGCGGTTTAATGTGTATGGTATTAGTTACACATACAGTTGCTCTAATTGTAGAATCCTTTGTGAGTTCCTTAAAATGAAAGGAATAGTAGTAAATGTCTTAACTTAATCGTTAATAGTTCATTAGTAACTACAAGGAAGGCTAAGAGCCACTCGGTTTAGTAAACTTAATAAAGTTACAACAATATTAGAGAAAACAATTACGTGACAGTGATCGTTCTTGAATACCTATACCGTCAAATGAGCTGTATAGGATGAACGTTTACCATATTAAAGTTGCTTGTAAAACAGTGATCCAGTACTAATCCATTAAACTAAATGCTCGTTTCCATACATAAAAGATAGACAGGGTAACAGTGGACTTCATTAACAAGTTCATTGTTATTGACCTGCTAGACAATTCTATGATTTTATTAAATATTTCTAGGGAACTCAACCACCTTTCAAGATGTAAACTTTTATGGAGGAATAATTCTACCCACCTCTATGTTGATTATGTATGCAACAATAATTGTTCGTTTTCTCTGTAAATCGACTAAATCCGCTGGACGAGACCTGAGTTTGGTAAGTTGCAGCCATAAATGAGATCAAGTCTCTGTAAAGCTAAGTACAGGAAGATAATTCTACTGCAAACTCTCTAAATATATGTTACAATAATTCGTGATAGCTTTGGTGGACAACCTGTGTTTTTGTAAGGGCTAGATATCAGTGATATTTTAGGCTCTTCAATATCTCATTGTGTGTTGTTGTCAATTCCTATCCTCATTTTTATTCTTTGTTATTCCAAAGTTCTCCGTAACACAAACAAGCGCAGTTATTGCATTGAACACTATAGGTAAGTACTGAATAGGGGCTGTGCACGGCCGTTTCGACATATTTTGTTTTTCGACCAGGTCGTTGAAGAAATTGAGCAAACTAGAGGTTTGCGCAGCCCTGAATGGAACTTATCAAAACGTTGTGGCTAAGCTGAGACGACACATTCGATGTTGCAACTTGAAAATAAAGGCAGTTTTAGTTATATTAGCTGTTTGCAAACAATTGCACTACTCATTTAGGAGTACTAAATATGGCAGCAAACCCCACAGTTCTTCTTGTTTTCAACAGTCAGATCAGGACCTCTATTAGAAATCTATTGAGATACTACCCCTTAAACATTCACAGTTCAATAAAAGCACCTCACAAAACCGCAGTTAGAAGATCAACCATATCACAAAGAGATATTATGTAATAGTAAATGGCTGATATCACTGTATAATATTGCTGAAAAACGTCTATATTGGATACGTACATAAATAAAGATATATACGAAACTTTATAGGCCAAATTTCTTGCATGATAAATAAAGATACGGTGCCTAAGAATGCAACATGAAAAATGCAAGATACTTAAATAAAACAACAGAAAAGAAATACTAACGATGGTCAGCAAAAAGACCAGATCGCGGAAGGGTACACAAGATAAAAATTCCATAACTAAAATAGGAAAATGAGAACACAAAAACAGAGCTCTAATCGATTAAACATCGAGCTTGGAATCATGAAAGCAATAAATAAATATCGTACACATGCAGAAAAAGACCAACATGGCCAAAGAAAAACAAGGAATAATCTCGCAGAGATATCGGCACATTAAGTTGCCTTATGGAAGAATGACACTAATGATTGTGATAACCGTTGCTCTGGAAAAGCACTGTTTAACATTATTAGCTTATTACACTTCGTAAAACGACAAACAAAATAAACTATTAAAACTAAGTGATATGAGCAGCATCGATTTGAGATTCAGTTAAGTATACTATAGATATAAATACGAATGGTAAAATATAATTCATCTCAATTGGAAACCTCCATGGCAGCATGCGAATTCGAGGAATCTGTAGCCGAACCATCTGTTACACCGGAGTGGCTGGTGTTGGCGCCAAACAAGGTATTCAAAAAGTTCATGTTCAACTCTTTGACATTCATTATTTCAGGAGCCACTGAAATTGAACTAGTCTGTTTGGAAATTGTGGAACAGAGCTGTTAATCTGGCCTGACCTGATCAAAAAATCTCAGGCCAGGCCAGCAAACGCCAGCTTTGATATACTGTTATACATAACATTATCAAGCAAGAGGTCAGGGTTCGATCCCGCCCGAGGCATATTTTTTTTGCAAATTTTATCTGACCATTGTGTACTTGTATAATGATTATATTTTACTTTTATGTGCCGAATAACATTCAAAAATTCACCAAAAATTGGAAAAATATCGATTTTTGGGGGCGTGTCTAAGTCAAGCTGGCTTTTGCTGGCCTGGCCAGATTAACAGCTCTGTTGTGGAAGCAATAGTGAGCAAAATATGAAATCAGCAACGAACCTCCCAGCTTATGAGCCAAAGATTCATCGTTTTCCTGTTGAACCTCTTCTTTCATGATAGAGCTCGTCGAGTGAGAAACCTGGGTACCTAGACAAAAAATTAATTTCAGAAATACTAAGTCTGCAAACCGCTAATGGATGTGGGTGGATGGGTGTTAGTAGGAGTCGAGGCAGTACTACTAGTCCCAGTAACAGATCCACCGCTTCCATTCATGCCCATTAGCATGTGTTGATTGAGAATGTTCTGTGCCATCATATCTGCCATGAAGTTGCCACCAGTTGGCAGGCTATTCAGCTGAGTACGACCCATGTTGGATAAAGTTCCAGCAGGCAGACCCAATTCCATTTCCTTTTGTCTTTCAGCGATACGGGACACGAGTTTCATTGCCCAAGTGAGCTTTAGCTTAACATGTCCTCCGTGCTCTTCCAATAGACCTGGTGCCTGCAAACATACCATAAACAATATTGCCACCGTCAATTACAAACCTTATCCATAATGTATTTCTTTGCCACCAACAGAGCTTGACCAGCTGTCAAATGCCCATGCGGATCAGCCTGCTTTACAGCTACCATGTGGTCAACCAGTTCAGCGTCCAATTCATCACCTAAACAAAACTAATATATAATGAATGTAAGTTGAACATCCTACCAATCAACTTTGGGCGTCCTCTGCCCCGTCCACGGAGAAAGCCAGGAGAGCCAGATTGATGAGCGACGTTCATCTTAATGATTGCGGCCATATCAGCAACCGTATTTGGGAACAATGGCGAAGATGGAACCGATTGGCTATTCTACAATTGGTAATTTAATAAAATACGATGTTTACATTGTCTACCTGTGAGGACTGCACGCTAACACTATTGCCCACAAACGAGTGATGCTGACTGCCTATGATATGTCCACTGTTATCCGAGATGTTGTCATTCTCTCCCTCCGAAGAGGGACCAGGCGAAACATTGGTACTCATGCCTACAATTTTGAATTATTTACCGACAATTTATATACACTACCATTAGAACTGTCCATTCGCTGCTGAATTGGTGCAGCAGCTACAGGATACTTTTTCGCGGTCGACACTGAACCATTATGCTTGGTATAATCACAGGCCGGTTTCTTCTCGACAGAGTTATTGTTGATCATCTTCCCACCTCCTCTGTTGGAACCATACGCTGAAAATAGTCAAACTTTGAATAAAACAAATATGAGTGTAAAATCGAGAGAAATTAAAAGTATACCTACCATTTCCTAACCAAATTTGCTGGTTATTTGTGTCAGAGGTTGTAACCGAGTTCGCTTTGGCCAAATCAACTAAAGCAGACAGCTGAGATGTAGTGGCCGTAGGAAACAGCTCTTGCAAGATGAAGCTGGGGTCCACCTTAAACAAGAAACAATGAACTAAGAACGCCAATTCTAAGATAAGTTTAAGATGAACTGAAAACTACAAAACATACCAATGGTTTGGTTCCGTTCATCATCATATGTCTTGAAGCGCAGTTGCTACATAGACAAGGAGGCACGCGAAGAGCCTTCATGATTCGGGACATCTGAATGAGTGCAAATCAATATCCGCTTATTATTTATCAAATTTTCAATTTTCAGATTATCAGCAAAGCGATTCCTACTGGGCACCGTCGCATATTTTCAGGCTACCCATCCAAGACTGTTGGGTGAGAAAAAACTAGTCAAGAGTTTCGTTTGCAGAAAGTACGTTTATGTATGGGGATGTGAGTCGTCAACTCAATGACCTATTAATTTCACTGTCTTTAAAGTAAATTTCACGTAATCTAGTTCTACTAACTGTACATTAGTTTTTTTCACTAGTCTAATAAGCTAAATGCCAACATAGCTATATTATGTATATAACGTTCAGTTTATATATTGCGGTGGGCACTTAGTGCATATTTGAGGTGCGAAATATGATCGGTTAACGGCAGGGGTGGGTCGGGCCGGCCCGCAACTTTGACAGCCGTGTCTGCAGAATCTGCAGTGATGGACTGACAATCACAGTGACAGGATCC
>JAQGAV010001546.1:0-20249 GCA_034691345.1 Phasmarhabditis papillosa
ACCTACACCTATAATTATCTCTGTAATCTCGTTCATCTTTTCGCATCAGTTGGTAAATGAAAACAAAAAAGAAAACACACCGGGCGGTCTACGCTACCATAATTAGACTAAATAACATAATTAGTTATATCCTCCGACTACAAGTCAACAGTTCTATCAATTCAATCCTAAACAAGCGTGACCATTTGAACCTGGTAATATAAGTTGTCGCACTGACTCGGTCCATTTTTTTCGAAATAGATATTTTCACTAGATCTTTCGGGAATCCATTTTCCTAATTACCTTTCTCTGATACAAATGTTTCGTTATTTTCCGCAGGCTGCAAGTTTATTAAAACTCGTTTTTCTTACAATTCGTGGTGGTCGTTTAGTAGTTTTCTACGCTCCATTAAACTCAACTGGCCAGAAGATGCGAAAAACGTTTCCGCCAGAGCCGAAACCGCAAATAGCGGTGTATCGAACTGGGTGGTCTACATCCTTTTTATTAAAAATACAATTATCTATACATTTATGTTTTATATAAATAATAGTATATATCAGATGGCTTGAGCCGCACTCATTTTGAGGTAATCGCAAGAAAGCTTCATTAGTGGACACACCTGTTTCCTAAGGTGATCCTGTTTGCTAAGACTAGAAAGTATATTAGGATGTTCTATATGCTAGACAGTTAAGCTGTCGTGCAGTGGCTGTTTTTAGTTTGTGGGTGGTCTTGTGAGCTGATGAATTCAATTATTCATAACAGATTGCGTTATCTGAAAAGGAACACGCAAGCTCTAAGCGAGCCAAACAACTCCTGGACCACACACGATGCCAGTCGCTTCTACAAACATGAGCTAGCAATGAAAATCTAACACAATATCCTGGTCGTTTTTGACAGGGGGTGGTCTGTATCGGGGAAACTCGATGCTTTTGATTCTAATATTTATTTCTATTCTCAAAGAAGTGGGTGGTCTTGAAACATTATTATAGCAGCCCCTATACTTTATCAGTTGACGCGGAATCTCTTCGAAGTGTTGTTTTCTAACGGTCGATAGGGGATGGAAAAGGAAATGTTTTGTTATTTTTTCCAGCTGCAGCGGAGGCCCCAGTTTAGAGATAACCGGACCTGAAATTTTGGCCCTGGTGATGTAAGCAGAAGTTAGACTAGTCCAAACATGTCTCGGTGGCCGAGTGGCAAGAGCCTCCACTTGTAAGCGGGAGGTTACTGGTTCGATCCCTCTCGTGGACAATTTGTTTTGTTAATTTAAATTAGGATTTTTCCCTTTTCTTTTTAATTTTGCATGAAGTTGCTGAAAACTATTTCAATATACGTGAAATTGAGTTGTAGACTACCAGCAACCACTATACCATAAAATTATGTAGCATTTATAACAATAACAAATATAACAAATAAAGGAAAAACAAAAAAATTCAGCAATA
Organism: Phasmarhabditis papillosa; assembly: GCA_034691345.1. Lineage (NCBI taxonomy): Eukaryota > Metazoa > Nematoda > Chromadorea > Rhabditida > Rhabditidae > Pellioditis > Pellioditis papillosa. The sequence goes on from JAQGAV010001546.1 coordinate 1,419, forward strand.
ATGATAAGATTCAACAAAATGATGGAAGCACAGCTTCTTCCAACAAAATGCACACACTATGAAAGGATTATTATCACAAGAAGTTTCTGAACAATCTCCCATGAGATCCAGTGGGAAGCAGCGCTGGAGAGGTGATAGAAACGGAGGTGGCCGAGTGTTACAGTAGCCAGCAGCATACCAGGAATATTTAATAAAGTCAACAAAATCGGGGTGAGAAAACTGCTTGTGAGCCAAGGAAACCATCTAAATAAGCATTCATGAAAAGTGACCCTATATGGAATACCTTCAGCAAATTGTTCCTTTGTTGTGGCTTAAATTCTAACCCTTGAGCTTGGGCGTATCCGGAGAGCTTTCTAATAAATCCTTTAAAGTATCGAAAATAGCCAACATCCAGCGGCTGAATCTTTGAAGTTGCACCAGCAGGAATATGGCGTATTTCTAAATGCTTGGTCGGAGGAATCAGAGATTGGATCAGTTGTACATCACGAAAAGCTGTCCAGGAGTCAACGATGAGAAGTAGTTTATCAGGCATGTATGGAACTATACAAGTTTCTACCCAATCAACCATCAGATTCTTCGTCATAATATGCGTTGTGTGAGGACGAACAATCAAGTTGGGAACAGCAATGTGGCCACTGGCAGGAAAGACACCATTTGGTTCCTGGAGCACTACATACAGTTTCTCGTTCAAAATACCCGCTGAGGAGATGGTAGGCATGACTGTATATGAATGTGTTGTCGAGCTAACAGATTGGACAAGTCTCTCCACAGATTTGCATCCTTTGGGGGCTAGAGAGCGGGCGCTGTAGAGCTCTTTGAGGATTCCAGATTGATCGGAGTTCCAAACTTCGTCAAATCCATTGAAGTTGGTCTGTACATCTTCTACGAATGATTTGGACAGTTGCTCGATCTTCTCTTTGTTGGTAGCGGTTCTCTTCGAAACGAATCTTGTGACGTGACGACTTGTAATACGACAATGCTTTTTGAAACGAAGAATCCATGTTGGACTTGCGACAAAATTGGTAAGTAGCTTCTTCTCGCGGTTTATTTGCAACGCCATTTGCTTCAAGTCACTATCATGCAGAATAACACCTTTTTCAAATCTATCGCGGACACGAACAATCAGTTCATTGCAGAGCATCTTCAGTTGTTGTCGACGGGTGTTCCTAGCAGAGCCCTCTTTTTCAAACTTGCGCAGAAGAGTCAGATGATTTTCAGTCTTGATAAAGCGGAATTGAGATTTCATCGACGAAAGCGGACGAGAATTCTTCTTTGGAAGCCGATAATAAGTGAGAGCGTTCTCTACACTTTCCAAGGTTGTCGACGATTCAGCAAAATAGACCAAAGATGGATCACTATCGTCAGGAGGGAGCAGAGGAGTATCGCAGAAGTCATCGTCTCCACTCCAAGAAGAAGAATTATCCGCGGAAGAATCATCCTCGATATCTTCCTCCTCATCAATAGACAGAAAACCGGAAACCGCTTCTCCCAAAATGCGAGCAAACTGACTAGCTATTTTCTTCTCTTCACGTGAGATGGGCAACATTGATTCTCCTTGAAATTCAGACATGAGTAGGTGAACCACATTTTGAGGACGGAACGACATCCTGTAAAAGTAAGAATAGTATTGGAAAACAGTCAACAAAGATAGACACGCAATCAGAGACAGAAAACAACAACCTCCTTTGAGGACGACCCATCTAGAATGATTGAAATTAAATCCTAAAAATCCATGGAACATTCTGGAATATCTGACATTCTCCTGAAAATTTTGTAACAACAAAACAAATTGTCCACGAGAGGGATCGAACCAGTAACCTCCCGCTTACAAGTGGAGGCTCTTGCCACTCGGCCACCGAGACATGTTTGGACTAGTCTAACTTCTGCTTACATCACCAGGGCCAAAATTTCAGGTCCGGTTATCCCTTTACCGGGGCCTCCGCTGCAGCTGCAAAAAATGGCAAAACATTTCTTTTTCCATCCCCTATCGACCTACATCGACCGATTTTTGAAAGGCCACCTTAAGTTGGAACCGTTCCGTGTAAGTAAACTAAGTTGTTAAGTAAAGTGGCCAACATACCTTACTAATATAATTGTTAAAACATTATTATTTCTCTATAATGGTTAGAGTCTTTGTTTCCTTTCTGAGATTAGGTATTAGGTAAGGTAAACAAGAGCATAGAGTATCGGCTTACACCGTTGATGCACAATGCTTATTAAATATTTTAATACTTACTATACATTTATAGTATATAAATTTATAACTTTGCAATTCTCTTTTTTCTATTAAAAAAAACCAGCACTGCTTTTTGTTTCTATTGAATGTTTTTACTCCAGTCTTAGTTAAAGTTAAAGGTTGTTAACAATCTTTACGAACTATTGTTGTAGCCTATACAAAGCTACCACAATATTCTAAATATCATTAACTTGAAACTAATTGGGAAAAAAAGAACCTTTCCAGTATAAACATCATCTAAAGTAAGCTCTAATCTAGTTGAACTCACTTGACCTCCCTCACTCTAAATGCCGGATCGGCTGTCAGGTTAACTGTGCGGTGGGTGGGATTGACAAGATGATATTTGATAGAAAAGGACTTTTATAATTATATACTTGTACGGAAAAATATATATTTAATCTAAGAAACAATAAAAGAATGCTATTTGTGTGTATTTGTCTCATAACTATACACTTTCGGCTCCCTTCTAAATGTAAACTATTTTGCTTTATGGAAATGACGGCTTCTTTTAACATTTTTTTGTCAAACACAAGCTAATTCTCTATATTTCTCATATTTTTATAGTAATGTCTGAACATAAACCTCTTGTAAGTGTTTATTCGCATACGTAGTATTCGAGCAGCTTAGGTTTCTTTTAGCACCATAAGATGCTACATGCAACATATCATATTAGTTAAATTTATTTTAATATTATATAAACTAAAATAGAAATCTTTCTGAAGGTTCTTTCAAATACTTAATACTCTTTGTTTAATTTATTAATCTGAATTTGGTATAAATGTTGTAAGACCCGCCCCTTAGAGTGCTGTCACCCACTGCAGCTTATATTCAACGGAATACATACATATATGTGACAGACATTTCTAACTACTTGATACTTATTTGAAAACCGTCACTTTATAAATTACAATAAAGTCTATTACTATTACCTAGATTACACTCTTATTATAGTTCATACAAAAACAGGTCTTTGTATGGAATGATTGGAGCACCGGACTGTTTTTCTTATTAAAAACATTGTTGCATCCTAGAACGTAAATGGTAGCTGTTTACCTAATTTCTAACTAAAATACTTAGTTTTAATGATATCATAGTATATAGCATATGAGCGATGAGGAGTTCTCACTATGGGTGGTTGCTAATCTTATTTGTATCTTTTTAGTATTCTACTATTTGTTCTTATTTGGCCAACTAAACAGTATTATTGCATCCGCAACAGATTACAGCTGCCAGAATACACAGACCTACAGCACAGTTATTTATTCGAATCTAAATGATCGCAATCGACAAGTCTTCATAGATCCGTACTATGAACCGCTTTGAGCGATCATGAATTCCCACGGTAGCCCTACGGTGATCTTGTTTATCTACATTGGGAGGCTCTTACCACCCAAGATGCTACGGATGATTGCATAGTGGTACTCAATTGTGTGATAGTCACACATTGACTGCTTCTAAGTTCCTAGGGTGATCAGTTGTTATTCTTCACCTGCGGCGCATCGTTGTAAGCCTTCTCGACCAAACAAATTCTTTTTCCGTATGAATAATTTCAAACATTAAGAATAAAACTAAATTTAAAAAGTCTCAGCTCTCTTAATTTGATAACTTTTTGTATGTCATAAACGCAGACCTATTTATCTATATTGTGTATGTCTTTATTCACCTGTGTGGCATTAGCATATTATCTAACAAGATTCATTAAATACAGTAATCGTGTCCTTCTCACCGTCTGATCGACCTCTGTCATTTGCATTTTGTTGTTTGTACACCTTATGTCGACTGGAACTCACGCATCCCCGTTGGTCGCTCCAGTGACAGCTTCACAGCTCCGGTCGGATCTGTCCTGGAGACTAATACTGGATTTTGCAGACAGACAGGCTTATTTCAAAACGATAGTTTTCTACGTTCTACAGTATTCAATGCTACCACTTTTAAGAAGTCCATCCAGTCAAATAATAGTAAAACGAATATCAAATGTCTTTCTTAATGTTGAACCGCTTGCGGACTAACGGAGATAGTTTCCGCTTGTGACAACGTCTTTTTCTATGATATATGTCCATAATTGTCCCCATGAGAGTAAACTGCCGCATAAGGGACGCGTCTCTTAGCAGCTAGCCATCCACAGGTGTAACCATCACTTCTAAAATAGTTTAGCAAAATTACTTTCTCAAATTCATAAACTTTCAGAGTGAAGGATTATGCTTTGAACTAGTTAAAATAAATCTGAGCAGTTTTTATTCTAGTAGGTTTTATCTTCCACTTAGCGTGTCAGTGTGCGGCAGATGTTTTTACAAGTATTTCAACCTTTATGGCTACTTTATTATAAAATATAGACAATATGCAGTTAGTCTCAGCTAACATTGCTGACAGCTAGCTGGAAGCCGACCTGTGTTACATATTTCTTTTAACATTTTTAAAAGAATAATTTTTTCAAATTAAAGAGCCTTTGCTGTTAAGCAAACTCCATTCTAATAGAGATACTATATTCTGCCAATCATAATACATAACTTTACTTTTGTGTATTGAAAGTTTCGTTGATTATATTTCTTATGAATAATTTCTTATACAATTAATCGGTGTACATTTCTAGCTGTTAACCGGTTCATACGATGTCTTAATAATGTCTCGCTATATCTTCATTTATCTAGCAGGTAGGTTCGGAATAGCATTATTATCCCGGTAGTTATCATTTAATTTGCAAACAATATTTTAAAAGCCCGTATTTCAGTGTTCAATAGTTCTATATTGGCAGACTACTGTCCCACTGTTACTACTTCTAGAATCCAAGAATGTGTTGCGCCAGTTGCCGAATACGCAAAAGTACTAAACAATGGCAACGTAGGTGGATTAGTTATAATGGGTGGTTGGATAAGACCACCATGCCAGTTAATAAGTTACAACTTATTGTTAACTATATAATGTATTTCAGGACAATCGAGCGCGTTCTTCCGAGCTGGGCTCTGCATTTTCATTACCTAATATGGGTGGTCGTGTTTTCAATGAATTGTGCAAGTACGTTCACTTTTGACTATTCTGGGTGGGCGCTATAATATCTAGTAGCCACCAATGTATATAGATTTACAAAGTAATATAATATTCTGTTAAATAAGTAATGAACATCCTGTTTACTGCATATATCGCCGTGGTTTTATATAATATATTGTGATTGATGTGACCGCAGCGTTTTGGAGGAAGACGTTTTGGGGGAATAGGAAGACAATGTTGCCCATACATGAAAGTTAACATAATTAGTAATGAAACTGTTACGAAGATCAGCTAATCGAAGTGCGCGGTTTCGACCTAAACCAGCACCAACATTATTTGTATTAAATTCGGATATCCTAAAATTCAGATTAATCGCTAAATTCAACGTGTGTGTTCGAGACCACCGTGTCAGATGTCCAAAACATGTTACAATTTCATTGATTGACTCTTCATACGGATATTTGTGCAACGAAGGCTACAACAGTAAGTTTCCAGAAGCTCAACTATTGTCTATCTATCTTAGAGTAAGATATTTTCTCTACTCTTCAACTTTCGCATATAATTGCCTATAATAATAACGACGTCATAACCAGGGAGGGCTATTATGGGCGGTGTTAGCCACAAAATGTGAATAAGAGCCTCATGAGACTAGGTTTCCACGGAAATCACTGCGGTTCTAGTGCGTAGAGGGAGCAGACTACAACCACTTTAGTGTTGTAAATCACATAAAACCTCAAGACTTATGACAAATGATCTTAACGCTTTCTGCAAGTGACAGACATACCTTTAAATGAGCGATTAATGCAAGTGTAGGTAATATGTGCAAACAGGTGTCCCCGACAGTTTGTTCGTATATCAAATAAGAGGGTAACTAAAGTTAGGGCTAACCCCAAGTGTAAGTTTAGAACAATAACAGTATTTTTCTAGCTTTTATGGAGTCTGCGGAGTGTCTTATGGAGTTGGATCGGAGGCCATCTGTGAAACAATGTCACGACGAGACTCTTTCTGAGATAGAGGGAGCCAATACCGAAATTGGAATTTCTATGGCAGCAAAACTGGATCGGATGTGCGGGTAAGAATCGAGGGGAACAATCCACATATCGAATTCGAAGAGATTTAAAACATCATAGGCGGATCTTAATTCTATAATATTTATAGGCATAGAGTTAAACTCCTAAACAAAAATTGTATAGTAGGAATGTTACATTAAATTTAACGAAACAATATTGAGTAAATTTCAGAGCGCTCAACTTTTTCTCCGGTTGTGTTCGTACTCCAATAAAGCGAGACTGTGGTGCTTCAGCATGGCAAGTAATCTATCGGGTACTTAAGGATACAACAAATACTCTAATGCCAGGATGTCAATTTACAGGTACGATAAAATCACGGAAAACCATCATGGATATCACTTAACAAACGATATGATTGTATTGCAGGCACATCGGCTAAATTGCTAACTATGAGCACTGAAAAAGCCGAAGAAGCAACAACTAAGCTGGAAACAACAACAGAATATACTACAACAACTATTGCAACAATAGAAGACACCACAACAGTACCGTCCAGAAAAGCCATGAGAAAGAATATAATCAACTCAGAATTAACTCAGATAAATCCAAATACATCTAGTCATGTTAATACCGCGATATATTTAGTACTCACTTTTGTATTATTATTATTATAACTTTCCTCACAACTATTTATGATTTTTCATGACCAATTGATACGAGTATTATTATGTATTTATTCCAAAAATCCAGTGGTAGCCTGAATAAATAGTATTTCCCTCGAAGTCTTTCTTCTAGGATGGTATATTAGGAACGTCAGCCCTACATTCCATCAAAAAATAATAGACGCATCGCAACATTGAAAAAGAAGAGCAAAATAGAACGGTAATTATTTTAGAGGAAATCACACAGAGTTTTCTGAAGTATACAGAAAGTAAAATTGCGTCCTGTACCGACACATGATAACGTATGATAATGCAACAACATAATGTTAGTTGATGATTTTGCAAGGAATCGAACAAATAAATAATTTTACTATTAATATGTATTGATACCTTTTCCTCTTCAGTATGAAGAGGAAATATTATTCCGTTAGTTGAAAGGTTTGAAGGACTGCTTTTGACTCTCGCAAAGAAAGAATGCCACAGTGACGGATAACAGCAATCTAATATTTTGAAATTTTAGGACTTTTATATTTTAAACCGTGGGGCCTGTAGTTTGCATACATTTTTTTCTAATTTTTAAAGTATATTCTGCGAGGTATAACTCTCACCATTTAATTGCCAATTGTTGTCTTGTTAAAGGACTTTGTCCAGCTCTTGAAACGAAAAACACAGTGCGCTAGGGCTTCCAATTGTCGCGTTTTGGGATAATCGTTCAAATGCATTGTTTTATACGTTCGATGTCCTTACATTTTCTTGCAATTTGTGTGTTTTATTGGTCTTCTTTCATTTAAATTATTCTGTAAATTATTTTATTTTAGGTAATAATGGACAAGCCAGTCAAGCTCGCTCGTGTCACCAAAATCATTGGACGTACTGGATCTCAGGGACAATGTACCCAGGTAATAATTTGTTCTCTTCAGTTATTCACCAATTGAAGTAGTTATTTTTGCCAAAGCTTAATTTCCCAATTGCAGGTTCGTGTTGAATTCATGGACGACAACCAGAACAGATCCATCATTCGTAACGTCAAGGGCCCAGTCCGTGAGGGAGATATTCTTACTCTTCTTGAGGCTGAGAGAGAAGCCAGAAGACTTCGTTAAACAGTTGTTCAATGAAGCTTTGTTTTTGTTACAAGTAAATGTTTTTTTGCTAATCTTTCTTTGTCTGATAGCTGTTAGATCGGGTCAATATTAGGTGTGGTATAATAGTTGTTAAAACAAGTTTATTTATTTGGTAGATGATTGAGCAATTGTTTGGGTCCTCTGGTGTTAATCCGAGATCACACTGTCTTTGTGTTTCGGAAAATGATCTAATTGTTTATGCGTCTGGGTTAAACCTTGTCGTCGAAGCATTTCCGGAGGTAGAGAAAAATCGGTTTTACGAGATGTCTTCTCTTAGGATTCAAATCAGAGTGGCTACGTAACTCATATTGGGTATCAGTGTCATGAGAAGCCTATTTCTGTTGTCAAACGGTTGCGATCGATGAAACACGACTACTTTGTTTCTGGCGGTGTCGATGGAATCTTAAACCTGTGGTCTATGAAAGGAAGATCCGTAGCCTTGGCGAAATACATTGGTGTGGTTCTCTAACTATCAAGAAAGTAGTGTTGTTTAGATCGATGTAGTGCTCCTATTGTATCAGTATGCGGTACTGTTCTCGATGATAGGATCGTAATCATTGGCTGCTGGGTTGGGTTGCTTCTTATTTTTTTAACATCACTTTCAAACTCAGGCTGGAGAAACATGTGGAGTTACAGCGTGGTGGTTTAGTCCGGGACTGGAATTAATTGGTACATCTGTTTTCGATAGAGATTCAAAAGTTTTTCCACTCGCTGCGGATTGCCAGGTTTTGGAGAACGGTACTCTTTTTAACTTTATACTGTAAGCATTCTTTAACTTTAGATCGAGTGCTTGTCTGTATCGGTAATTCTCAGCGCAAAATCGAGTTCCACACAGAAGCTGAATTTGTAAGCTGTTCATTATTTGAAATTTTCACAATTAGACTTTTTAAGGCATTTGTTCCTGTGCTGTCCATATTGGGTCACTCCGATTGGATTCATTCTGTTGGCTTTAATGGTCAGTTTTACTGACATTCGCTGTGACTGATGATAAAAGTTTATAGGAGACTCCAACAAACTCCTGCTGGCTTCTGCTGGGCAAGATACATTGGTTAAACTGTGGAAAATCAGTGCAGATATTGGCTCTGATGATTCAGAAGAGCTGTCAGTGACAAAAAATAAATTTACGGTTGAAGGAACTTCGAAAGGTTTGTGTTGTTGTTTCTTGAGTTATCTTAGTTAATAAGCAATCTGTCATTAAGACATTACTTTTTATATCTTATAGATATATGTCTAACTGTAAATGTGGAATCTGTGCTTGCTGGACACGAGGATTGGGTTCACTCCACGAACTGGAATTTTGAAGGCACCCAACTAATCACATCATCAAGCGACAAGACTACCATTGTTTGGAAAGAAGAAAACGGACTCTGGTTTGACTCTGTATGGTATTTCCTGCTGTTGGGGTACTTATTGGTTATTGTTTATAGGTTCGTCTTGGAATAATTGGTGGACAGGCAGCTGGATTTTTTGCAGCCTGCTTTTCTTCTAACACCGATAAAGTGGTAGCAAGTTCGTATTTTGGAGGACTTAACGCCTGGCAGCGCGGTGAACTTGTAAGTGCTTCATTAGCAGTTTTGTGTTGGCGTTAACTTCTATATGCACTTATTGCCGTTTGTGTGGTAGTTCATTCCTAAAACTAGACTTCAATGTTATGACACCAAGTTGCGACATTGTTCAATAATTCAGGGAAAATCTGTAGAAGCTAAGGAATATATTATTGCATTATAGGAAAGTGATCCGTGGAGACCATTAGCCATGAGTGGTGGTCACGTTGGGGAAGTCAGGGATGTATGCTGGGATCCAACTGGCAACTATTTATTATCTGTTGGTAAGGATCAGACAACTCGGGTTTACGCACGATCTGCCTATAATGTAAGTGTTTCCTTATTAATTTGAAATTATGAATTTTTAGAAGCGTTTTTTCGAAATAGCTAGGCCCCAAGTTCATGGTCATGATATGCAGTGCGTAGTTTCAGTTTCTCCGTAAGTTAATATTTTAACATTTCGAATTAGAATTTTTAGATCTTGTTTCGTTTCCGGAGGCGAAGAGAAAATTTTCCGTGCTTTCCAGGCACCACAATCTTTTGCGGATAGTCTAGTGAACCTGGCTGCAGTGCAGAAAGACAAGGTATATATGAATCCAAAAAAGTGCTAGCTTTAGCTTCAGGTTTTTGGCGCCTGTTCGCTTGCCGACTTTGGCGCCCGTGTACCTGCACTAGGCCTTTCAAATAAGGCCATCGAAGATGGCGATGATTTGAATCAGGAGGAGAAGCACTGGGAAGAAGGCGCCTTCCAGGCTAAGCCATCGATTCTGTCAGGTACTTTTTTCATTATGATTACCCCAATTAGCAGGGTTCCGGACCACATAAATTGGGTACTTTGTTGCAAAGACATGGAAGTGAAATACCCAACTAATTAACCTGTTTTTATTTAATTGCTACTTTATAAGGTGCTCCAACCGAAGACTGCTTGCAACAAAATACATTATGGCCGGAACTACACAAGTTGTATGGGCATGGATTTGAAGTCTATGCAATTGCTACCGATCCTAGTGGAAAAATGGTGGCTACGTCCTGTAAGGCTAGCCAGACTGAACATGCCACTCTTATGCTTTGGAGCGTGGATGATTGGAGTAAACGGGCTACTATTCATGGTTAGTGGTTTGGGCTCTATAATTGGCAATATTGAACGCAGGTCACCAGCTAACAGTCACCCAGATATCCTGGAGTCCTGATGGTAATTACATTCTTTCCGTCAGTCGCGATCGAACAGCTATCTTGTATAAGCAATCGGACGAAGGTGACAGAATTTCTATGCTCGATATTCTATTTAATGGGTTCAGGTGACATGTTCAGCTACACGAAAGTATGGTCTTCTTCGAAAGAACATACTAGAATCATATGGTCATGTTGTTGGGCTGATGATTCTTCGTACTTTTTCACTGCTTCCAGGGATATGAAGGTGAACGGTTTTTGGTCGTCCTTTAAACTTTGAGATTTAGATTATAATGTGGAAGTTAGACGATACAGGAGGAGTCGCTATAATGCACAAAAAGTTCGATAAAGCAGTAACTGCTATTGCAGCTGGCAGTCATGATAATAGGTATATATTTCATCTGATGTTTGTTTGAATCATTTATTATTGTTGCAGTATTTCTTTATCCATAATTCTAGGGATAAGCTTGTCTGTGGTTTTCAAGACGGATCCATATGTTTTCTCAACTGGAGTGCTGATAGGCTGGAAGTAATCGACTCGTTCATTCTGCCATCAAAGTATGCAGAAGTTGGAGTATTGAGGCTGAGGTGGATGTAACAGTGCGGATACATTACAACAAAACATTTAGGTTCAACGCAGCCGGTGATTTGTTAGCTTACGCAGGAGCGAATGGTCAGATTCGGGTATTTTCTTGTTAGCTGCTTATTGTTATTTTCGTTGTGATTGTTGGTTAATTTTCTATAAACGTTTAATCGACTTGGCTTTGAATTCGCGTATGTGTCTAGCAAGATAGCCATATTATAATATTAGTAAATGGAAGGTTACCGCTTTTGTAACTAGTTGACAGGGTGGCGGATTTCCATGGCCCTGTTTTTTGAGTACCATAAAGTTCATTCAAATCTATATTTTGATTGCTTTTTTACCCACATTGGGCCCGGCCCGCTGGATGTTCTGACTCATGTGCACAATTATTCCAACTAAATTGTTAAAAAACGCTGATTTATTATTTTGGCTCGATTCCAACACATTTATGGCCGGCCACTGCCGTATAACCAGTTCTCGGCAGCCAGGGCCATCAAAAGTATCGCCGGTCTCCGCCACCCTGCATGCGGTAATTGCATACATTTCCAAAAGTGATAGAACTGGTCTAATTGAGCCAAAATTGAAAAACTAATAGCATTAGACTTCTACCATTATTTAAGTGAAAACCCCGTGCAGCGCGTTAAATGTGTCGAAACTCGTTGTTTTAATGCAGTTTCTAATTAATTGCATCCGACTACAGTACCCCTTCAATGTGCTAACCATGCAGAGCTGTCAAACCGGCCCTGCCTGCTTCTTTGGTCCGTGGCCGGGCTGGTCTTCAAAACGAATAGGGTTTTTTCAGGAATTAATAATCAAATTTTGGGTGCATTTGTAAATTTTCTTTTGAAATAGCGATTCTCAACACGAGGAACTCATTGAAAAAAAAAGACATAATGGTGAGGTGTGGATTCGAACCCGTAACCTATCGCTCCCTAGTATCGTCCGCATCGATGCCATAATCCCGCCCACTTTCAGTTTTTTGTAATGCTTATAACTTTGTTCAAAATTGATGGATTAAAATTCGATTTTCATATTTCAATGCAGTTATACCGTTTACCGGTGATACGAAGATTCAGCAAACGAAAACTTAGCCAACGAAAACTCAGCCAACGAAAACTCATCAAACGAAGATGCAGCAACGCAAAAATTCAGCAACGCGAAAACTCAGCAAATGAAGATTCAGCAATCGTAGAGAATATAATGCAACAAATTCAAGTTCTTTGCCTTTTTTGATAAATTTGATAAATTTGGCTCTATTTGAGTCTTTATAAAAAATAGGCTTATAGTTAGGCACCCAAAGTATGGTAAAAAGAAAAAGGATTGAATTCGAAAATATATTTACCTGCAAATCCCTACTCAGAAACTCGCTGGCTAGCTAGCCGCGACTCCCCAGGCTAACCTGCGGCCGTCCCTGCGGCTAGCTTGCTAAACGACTCGCTATTAGCGTAGAGCAGCAGAAAGGTCGCGGCTAGCTAGCTAGGATACATGCTATTAGCGGTGGTATTCGCTGCTAGTTAGCAAAATGACCAAATCCCACCCCTTTTTGTCCTTAATCCCGCCCCCTTTTTCCTTTATTATCAAATATTATACAGGTAATCCAAAACAAATTTATTTCACTATAAAACAACAAAATAAAAGCAACATAAATATATACCCGATAAATAAAAAATAGTAACAATCACGACAAACAATGTAATGTGAAACAGGTAAAACAGAGATAACTCGCCAAGATCTTCTTCAACATGAACATTCTCCTTTCTTTCTTGATGAGTCGGTTGTTCAACGACTTCACTAGTGTGACGACGAAGTGAATGCCTAGGAAATTCAATGATTCGGATAAACACAATAAAACTCACTTGTTAATCGATCCTTTTCTGTACGACCAACATTGTACGAGTACTAAAAACATATGGGGAAGCAGTACAGATATAACAAACCTAGGATCAAACGTTGCTGCTCACTTGAAAGTTGACGAAGAAGGGCACACGAAATATTTAGAAGGCCCAAATAGGTAGAACCTAAAAAACGATTATTGCAGCACTTTCAAAAATAATACCTTTATCATCTATGATATCTGCGACTGGCAGGAGGGGACAAGCGGGCTCGACTTCAACATCACCGTTCAGCATCTTCCGTTCAGCATCTTGTCTTCTATAATTTATTGTATCTGAACATTAACTGTATAGTTAGTTACCTTCACCATTAGGAACGTTGCTTTCGGAGTTGAGTGCAGACATGCAAGTTTCTTCATCCAGCATTTCAGCATATCTATAAAACATAATTAACCTCACTATAACTATATTAAACAAACCTCGGATCTGGAAGTGAGTCCCCTAATCGTATCTAGACGCAGAGCGCCTGAGATAACTGAAAAAAAATGAAACGTTAAAATAATGGAAAAGTGAAAAAAGTAAACAATAAATTATCAAAGTCTGCCATCACGAATTCAATTTTGAAAACGGATTGTTGGTGTTAACAATTTGAAACTGCGGTGAAAAAAACGCCATATTGCGTAAAAAACCGAATCGCCGCAAGCTTGCAAACCTACTATTGGCCGCTAGTTTGCCATATGCTAGAGGCTTTTTGCCAACTGGCTGCGATTATCGGCGAACTTCGCACTAACTGGCCATTCGCCGCTAGCTTGCCTCAAAATGTCTGAGCGTAAGCGGTTGGAGAGCTAGGTATTTTAATAGTAATATAATTTATATATAAATTTACTTCGTAGTAGTACCGCATATTTGTCTCATTGAGGCTACTTTAGATGCATAAATGTTTTGAAGCCACCAACCTCCTATGTCGCTGTTCATTCTCGTCCATAACTACGCGTGGATTTGCAGGGACTAGGGTTACACCAAACGAGGTTTGTTTTTCCCCCTATGCTTTGCAGAATTTTTTTTTTAGTTTGGAAGCTTACACAAGTATGATATTCCAGTCGAACGTTTCAAGAAGAAACAGAGTAATGAAGACCAAACTTTCGTGTACCAGAAAAGGAGCAAGATTATCTCTTCCCCAGTTGGCCTATCTCGAAAAGCTCAGGAAAAGATGAGACAAGAGCAGGAATATGGACCGCCAGGTCCTTCTGCCGTTTTGATAGGTACGACCTGTTGCGCAATAGTTTTATCAATATATTTAGAATGCTCCAGGAGGGAATTCAATCATCATGAGGGACTTCATTTTCCTCCTGGCATTGAAGTACCTTTATTCAGTCAATATTGGGAGAAAAATAAATACAAAGATTTTTGGTTTACCATAAAGCGAAGGAACAAGGTCAGCAAATTATTTTTCATCTGATATTTTTCGAATCTTTTCAGGATCTTCATTCTAATTTCGGTGATACAGGAAATTGGAGTTCTTATGTTCCAGATAAACTCCACCCGCTTGTTCTAGATAGGCTTGAAACCCTGGAATTCCAGAGGCCTACATATATACAGGTGGGAATTTACTGGGTTCATTGTTTTATAACTCTCTCAGACTCAATTGATGCAGTGTTTTGCGTCAACCAACCATTTGTTTCTGGCTGCTGAGACGGGGTCAGGGAAAACACTGGCATATAGTGTTCCTCTTGTTAGTAGTATTATTCGATCAAAGTCAAGGAACCAAGTGCAAAAAGGTAAGAATTTAGTCACTTGTCGAAATCATTTGGTTTATTCTAGCTATTATTATTACTGCAACTGGCTCGCTAAAACGTCAAACTTATGATTTTCTTAGAAAGTTATGCGAGGAATTACCATTGGTCGTAAACTGTACTGACGTAAATCAGCGGACCAGTGAGGTTCACAACCTAATCTGATATTTATTAAATTCCATTTTAGAACTGGGATATTCTGGTAGGGACCCCTGGTCTAATTGTTGAGGAATTAAAGTCCCAATCATTATCGAAAGTAACAAACGTAAGTTGAGTAGGTGTATTTTAATAAATAGTTCATATTATTTAGATCGTAATGGACGAAGCCGATATGCTACTGGATGAAAGTTTCACTGAAGTTCTGACTGATCTGTTTGCCCGTGTCCCTGTTTCTTACTCGGAAACCAATGTTGCCAATAAGGAAAATGGTATTTTAGACTTGCTTTATGCTCTGATTATGTTACGTAAGGTGCTCGAGTTATATTTTGCTCGGCTTCCTGTCCCGAAGAGCTCGAGTGTCTAGCCGAAGGAGTTGTCGATCGAGAAAAACTTTCTTATATTAGAAGTAGAAAGCTGCATTATTTGCTCCATAACCTTGAAATGAAGTTTTTGCGGTCAGTTTTGAATAATAGAATATGTTCATACTTTCCGAATTTTAGCGTTCGTGAAATGGATAAAATTAGTCGTTTGGTCACAATTCTCAGAAAAGATATGCATCTTGGGAGTCAAAATCAGACTATAGTGTTCTGCAAAGTAAGTGAATCCAAATTATTTTTATACTGTTGACTTTAGGATAAAAAAACCGCTATATTTGTGGTTGATGAATTAATAAAACTCAAGTTAGATGCGTTATTGTGGAGTTCAAACACGACGGTTGAGAAAGCTGACGCCTATCGTGTGGTTGTGGCCACGGATCTTGCTTCCCGGTATGTTTTCTAATTGTTTCGCCTTTTAATTTGACTATTTTAGGGGACTTGATTTACCCAGATTGAGTCATGTAATAAACTACGATATGGCCAGGCACGCAGTGGACTTCCTTCACAGGTAAAAGCTCATTTATTTTAAAATATATTTACCATACAGAATTGGAAGAGTTGGCCGGTTACGATCTCAATTTCTTGGAAGAGTTACGTCTTTCGTTCGCACGACTCCAGAGATAAAGTTGACGAACACGATAGAGGTATTGTATGGAGCGCTATTAACAATAGTTTCAACTTTAGCTATGTGCACGGCTGGGACGCAGATTGCCAAACATTGAAACTGATGTTACAAGTATGATACAAAACCGGCCACCATAAAGGAGAAAATATTTATTTGTTAAATATATTATAGAATAAATATTACAAATAGTAAAAAACTTTTCAAATAGACTTAGTCAGAGGAATGAAACGCATCGAATGAAAGATATGGAAAAACCCAAAATGACTAACGAAATAATAAATATGTATTATGGTGAAAATGAGAGGCAAGCTACTCTGAATAGTCTAAGGCACTACGAAACTGGGTAGGAAACAAGAGAAATTGCACTCACGCTACTTGTTTAAAATATCCCAGGCGTCATCATCCCACTCCTTTGTCTTGGGAGCGACTTCTTTCTTCTTCGATTGAGCTCCATTGAATGACTTTGTTTTTCCGACCGATGCTTCAAATTGCGCTATTGTTGAGTGTTCCTCTAAGATATAAAGATTAACAATATACAAATGAGTTGTAATGAAAAACAGTGGTTGAAACACGGGACAACCCTATCACTATAACAAACATCACGTACAATTAGCTACCTTGCGGTGAATTAAAGTCTATTAGAGACCCAGGATCAACGTTATTCTTAGGAGCCTTTTTCTTGGCAGATTTATTTCTACTAGATGAATCATCTGAACAATGGAGTAGCTTAATTTCAAAAAGTTTTAACTCACCGTCAAGTGAAAAAAGATCATTGGCAGAAGCCTTTTTGGGAGCTGCTGCTGGAGCATCATTGAAACTGGAAAATATGAAGATCAAGTTGGAATTTTATTAGGCAGATACATACCTGCCCCAATCGTCATTGGTATACTTATTTACGCCATTGACTGAACTATTTGAGAGACTGGTATCTGCTTTCACATCAGATACACCATTCATATCTTCGTACCCACTAAACAAAATAATGAAGAAAAAAAACAATATCTAATAAAACAAACCCCTTTGATAGAATACCGCTAAAACCTTGGAGAGAAGGTGACTTCACAAAACCAGAAAGGCCTCCCCAAGATTTTTGCCCGATTTCAGTTGCTTTTGTTGCGACACCGGACAGCAAGCCAGTTGCGCCACCTTGTGACTGAAATTAACCAACTAATACAAGTTTAGAGTGTGAAAAAAATACCATATTTCCCGTAATTTCAGTAGCCTTCTGAGAGGCTTGCTGCCCCACATCTTTTGCTATTGCAGCAGCTTGCGAAGCTCCCTTGGATAACATGCTCCAGCCCTGTAATTGGAAATAAACTATGGCAACAGATAAAACAGTTACCATTGAAAGTGAAGTCATTGCTCCCGCTAGCAAATCGTCAGATTGACCAGCTGGTATGGGATCATTGGTATTTCCGAAGCCGCTATATTTGCCATCTCTGAACAAATGATAATACCAAGGAGAAATAGTGAGTTACTTACACGACCATTCCACCACCGCCGCTATTGTAACCTCCGTCATTATAGCTCTGCGTGTTTCCACCGTAATAAGAGCTCAGGCTGCTCTGAGACTGCTAAAAAAAATTGAAGCGGAACCAGGAGTGCATTACATACCTGCTTTGGCCTAGATGATTGCGAAGTATTTACACCAAGAGAGGATGGTGCATAATTTCTAGCAGAAGAGGTTGAAATAGACCACTCTTTGCCTTCAGCTTCAGTGGTAACCTAAGCAAGATACATGTAAAAAAAAGGAAATCATAATTGTATCAATAGAGCTCGAAACATGGATATAGCGTCAACAAAACCAAATAATTAAATTTCCTACGAGATGATCTTTAAAAAAAACAAAATATGTAGTAATATTACCTTATCCCTAAACAATGCTGCCGCTTTAGAGTTGTACTTTTCTTGAAGTGACCAATTTTCCTTGTAGTCCGGCTGATCTTCAAGAAACTCGCGGAATCTTAAATAAAATAATTAAATCCCAATAATGAAGAGAAAACGTACTTTTGATTTCCACCAGCCTTCATTTTGTTGAGTTCCAAATCCTTCCATTTGTCCATCGTCACCGATCGAACGAAACTAAAGCAAAAACATGATTAAATGATAATTTCCCAGAAAATCGGCTTGATCCTGCTTGCATCTATTAATCTATTAACCAAGATAAAACACATGCGACCATACGGTGACAACAAGTAAAGACTAAGCGATAAACATAAACATACCTTAAGTGAACACCAAGGCCACGATGTAATCCGGAGCATTCCAAACAGATCCATATTCCATACGACACAGATACCCATTGAGGGTTAATTGCACGGCATTCGAAGCAATACTAAAAATCACAGTATTTATTCAGAATTCCAGCGTAGTTTACGTTATTCTCGTCAACTGGTCGAAGATCCTTTAGAACTCGTCTAGTTCTTGGGCTAGCCATGTTGCGTACTGGCAAACCTGTATCACCCTATAATAATAATATGATTTAAGACAACTTCGGAAAGGTAAAATCTTAATTAACTGATTCAACAGAAATAGATCCATATTTAGCCAGAGGCAATCCAGCGCAGGGTCGCAAATGGATCAATAGCTGACTCGGAAAAGAGGTTTGTAAACGTCATGCAACGCCATATTCCATGGAACTGTTATATAATTATTCCACAAGGCTGGGTAAAATCCGACAGGTCGCGACCTGTCGCGACGGGTCGGGTCGCGACCGGTCGCGACCGGTTTTTGA